>LPNX010412973.1:9926-50654 GCA_001517045.1 Pseudotsuga menziesii
CTTTGGGCTTGGAAGTTCTTCCTCTTTTCAAGTGGTATTCTGGCCCAAGCTTTGGAACCAAAAACTCTCAAATAAGATACATTGGACTGATACCCATGCAGTGGTTCAAATGGAGTGACCCCAACCAATGACTTGTGGGGTACCCTATTCTGCAAATACAAAGCATAGGTTACTACTTCATCCCAAAGAGAAGGAGGTAGATGCTTGGAATGGAGAAGGCATGTTTCCATCTCTTTTAGTGATCTGTTCTTCCTCTCAACCACACCATTCTACTATGGTGTGTATGGAACTGAGCGTTCCATTCAAATCCCCTCTGATTCACAGAAACTATGGAAATATCATTTGATGTACTCTCCTCCCTCATTAGATCTTATTATTGAAACTATTCTCAACCATAGGTTTAAAAACTTTAAAATTCTCAAAAACTTATGATTTTTGTTTCATGAAGTAGATCCAACAGTACCGTGAACAATCATCAATAAAGGTGAGGAAGTACCTGCAACCATTAATGGATTTTGTGGGCATAGGTTCTGCTACATCACTATGTATCAAATCAAGTGTAGAGGCATCTCTATGTGCCTTCCCAACATCATACTTCTTTTCTGGATGCTTACCTACCAAGCAACTAGCACATACTCTATTGGAAGTTTGGATGGAGGGAAAACCTTCAACCATTTTATCATTGTGGAGTAGCTTCATATGTTTGAAATTGAGATGGCCAAATCTCCCATGCAAAATCTTGCTAGTGTTGTTAGCATGAGACAATAAAGTTGTAGAAGGAGAAACAGGTAATAAATGTGAGAACTCATAACCTTCGGTAAAGTAATTTGCAATACCTTTCTCTACAAGTATTCCAATAGCTTTTTTTGTAATCTCAACTTATTCTGAATCGAATGTAACTCTCTTGGAAGAGCATGTATGATACATATGGTAAATAGAAAAAAGGTTAGTAGCAAGGGAGGGAACATATAAGACATTCTTGAACTCACCATGCTTCGCTCTGACTGAGCCTTTTCCTTTTTCTTGAATCTGGGAATCATCTCCCATGTGAATGTTCGGCCCCTTTTTTAGTGAGAGGGTAGAGAAGGATTCTTTGGAAGCAACCATGTGATTGGAATCTCTAGAATCTATTATGTATGCCGAGGATGGAGAGATATTTTCTTTCAAAACATGACACCTCTCAGTATCTTCAGTCTATGGTTCTTCATCAAGATTCTTTTCTCTTGGGGAAGCAATGTTATGCTACTTGAGAAGAGTTGGCATTTCATCAATTTATTTCCTCATACAATGATCTTCAAGATGGTACCCCTTTTCACAATAAGGACATAACTTCTTTTTCAAACTTCTTCTTCTTAGAGCCGGAGGCCCCTTCGAAAGTTTGATAATTTTTTTAGGCTTTGAATCAGCTACCTTTGGCTCCTTCTTCTTTGATTTCCCCTTTTCTTGTGCTTTGGAAGAGTCAGAAACTAGGAGAGATTGATATTTGGATGTCTTGATGACTCCCATTCTCATCAACTTGTCTTGCTCCTTGATTAAGGACTCGGAAAAGGAATCTAAGGAAGGAACCTTTGAACCAAGAAATCTTTCCCGCTTGGAATGAAATATGGAAACAAATACAGAATACTCAAGGCCTAGTTTGATGAGTATGGAAAGGAATTTTTGCTCATCCTTCCACTCCATCCCGCACTGTCTGCACTGTAGTGCTAGAGACTTGAATTTAGTAAAGAATTGCTCAATAGTATCGAAACTGCTGGGATGTAAATATACCAACTCATTCTCCAGAATGTGTCCCCAAAGATCATCTTATTTGTTAAACAAGCTATCAAGCTTCTCCTAGGATTCTCTGGGAGTCCTCAAGCCTTCTAGGTGGAAGAGGAGATCTCTGGAAATATAAGTACATAAGTACCCAAATGATTCATCACAATGGTTCAAAAACTTGTTCTGATCTACTGGATGATGAGGCTCAGGCTCCCATCCATGTATGATCTTGTGGTAGCCATGCTTACACAAGGCCAGTTGCATATCAATCCTCCAATCAAGATAATTGGAAGTTGCGAGGATCTGTGGTTCAGAACTTTGAGAACACATAATTGCTACGGCTGGAAGTACTGCAAAACTTCACACAAGCTACGTAGCACCTATCAATTTCACTGCAATAACACACTAAAACATATGAGCTATTAGAATCATGCTTTTCCTCCCAGCATGAACATGTTTTCAGGGTCTGTCACGCCCTCTCCGCTACTCTAAATAAAACCAGAGCTAGAAAATCATCATAGGGGACTTCTGTGGAAACCCAACTGCTTCTAATGTTCGATGGGGAGAAACAAGCATGAAACCTTCCTGAGAAGCTCTGATACCATATTAGAATTTTAATTCCATTTAGATATTCAAGCAGATAGTTCTAATGATGTTTACAATAAATGAATGGAGAATGAAGATACAAAATGAAAAAAATGAACCACACAGGAAACAGAGAAGTATTGCTCGAGAATTTACAGTATCATACACAATAATAATATCCATTGTTACAATAGTTTACATAGGAAATAATTCGATGCATGGGGTATGAATTTGAATCTCCCAAGTGGATATGACTATATCTAACTGAATCTCTAACTTGTGGTCTCTCAATCAATATCAGATTCCAAAATCAACTCCCATATGTCCAACCAACTCAAACAAACAGTGACAGCTAGTTAACTCAATGCAATTGAGTGTCATAGGTGGAAAAAGGTTCCTACTCCACATGCATCCATGCATTATCCATGCAAGACATGCGCTAGCTAATTGTTTGTTAACTAACTGAAAGTAACTAAGGGCTAACTGAGACTAACTAGTACTAACTCCAATTAACTAAAGTAGGTTGGTGTCGGGACTCCCAGTGGTTCCTAAAATATAGGGATTGGTCTAAGAGGCACCCAAACTGATGCATGTACATGTAATAAGTGGAATTTAACGTCTAGCAGTGTTCCCCACACTCTAATGACGGGTACATGTGGCCCCATTAGGTCAAGCGAACCCAATTGTAATAGTGGACCCAATTAATTAATTAAGGTTCCTAAGGTAGGCAAAATTAATCTAATAGAAATTTGACCAAGGAAAGATTAATAATTCTAACAAGGCAAAGACACAATGACTAAATAAGTCATTGCAACTAAAGCTAGTGGAACTATAGGTGACCCAGATGTAGCTAGAAAGAAGTCCATCCTTTCACCCATACCTACTCATTTTCTTATCACGATTACACTAGAATATATTGACATGGGGATTGTTGCATTCTAGAGCTATTCAAACTATTTGTTACAACATTCAATGCATTGTGAAAATGTTCCTCCCTTCTATGTAGCCAGTTATCATGGCCTCCTAACTCCCAACAATGTGTTATGTTTTTTGCATGTCTCGCGAATCTATGTTTGGTGTTGTGGTGTTGTTTTACCACCTGCGCACATATTCCATTCTCATGCTCACCACTTTATTCTATTTGATGCATGGATGCCATGTTTCCTTCATTTAAGAGTATCCATAATATCATCACCATGTGCATGCTCCTAAGACCATAATGTAGCACAATATTCAAAGTTGTAGGCTACAATCATTTATGGTTTTTCATGTCCTCTTGACTCTATTTAATTAAGCAAGGATTTGGTTTGTCACGTCCTCTTTTCTCTATTTAATTAACTCTATTTAATTAAGCAAGGATCTGGTTTGTCATGTCCTCTTGTCTATATTTAATTAAGCAAGGATCTGGTTTGTCACGCCCTCTTGTTTATGGTTTGTAGCTTTGGATCTAGTCGACTACTGTCACCGTTTTTGTTGTTGTGGTTCTTCTCATTTAATTTAAAAAGAAAGAATTGTCTAAGAAACTAGGGGAACATCAAAACATGTGGGAAAAATCTCCTCGAATTGACATTTTTTATACCTGGAAACTAGCTTTCGAACCTGATATGGTTATCCCTGGAGATGGATGAAAAGATATTTCCACTGGTTGCATGCTTTCTTAATTTTTTCCTTTATTCTCAACAAAAGGCTCCTTCCTCTACTATTCAGGCTATTATAACAAGGCTAATCCTTAGCGGGAGGGTTCCTATTAAGGCTATTATTGATGGTCATCACTCATTATGAGGTTTCCACTTCACAACAGTGGTAATTTTAGTTGTGAAGATCATTTGAAAAGGTTAAAATTCCATCACTTCTAGAGCCCTTGCTCGTTAATAGATATTTATAAAATTACTTGTGGGCCGTCAAATCTGTATGATATATATGTTATGAATTACATAATAAAACAAAGCTTATTCTCTAGCATTGATCATAGATTCTTCTCAATCCATTGACCTTACATCATATGGCATTTATGCAACACGGTGAAGCGCTCATGGTAGAGAGCAAGATTACCAACTATGGTTACGACAGACATGGTACGGATTCTATCTCCAACCTACATAGAATGTCCATGTTTGTTTCTTCGTGAGATAGAAATTACTTCACTTCCTGAGTATTTTCTAACGCAAAGGAAGAATATAATTTGTTAATAAAATCTAAGGTAGGTAGGCACCAAACACGAGCTTGATCCAGTCGCTTCCCATGCAACACTTTTTTCCATAACCAAATTGTTTACGACCATAGGTGGATGTTCCCATTTGGTTCATTGGAGAATATCGGTCCAATAAGAACATGGGCAACCAAATTGATACCTAAGCTAATCGTAGTTTGTTCGAAGCGTAAAAAATTTTCGGTTTATATTATCACTTTGCATTTTTTTTCAAGCAGAAAAAATCTAATCACTCTGCATTATTCGTATGCAATTTCCCTTCTTTGTTATAAGATTTATAAATTTTAAGAATATATATGCATTTCTCTACAACAAATATAATTAATTTAATATGGGAAACACTCTATTAGTAGCAAAATAAATTTAAATATTTTCCGACAACTAAAAAATAAATAAAATAGACAGAAATGCACTACAATGTGGAAAGTCTACCCATATAACCAACATAATTTATATTTTATTGTTAGCAAGTGGCGAACAAAAAAAAATTCCTCCTCCCTCTACCTCAACCACATAATCCCAAATTAATAGTAAATGCATCAATTTAGCAAAAGCATTCATCCATCAATAATTGTAGGCAAAGTATCTTTTCACCAATAACTGTAGGCAGGGACTTGTTGCTTAGCAACCACCCTTGTTGATTATGGTATGTCTTTGCACTTTGCATTTTTTAAAGCTAAGGAGTCTTAATTTTTCACTATACACTCTAGGATGATATTTTCACATTTTCTGTTCAAATCAAAAGAATAATCAAAATTATAGTAAATTGTGAATAAATTGTTAATTATGACAATTTTAAGTAAATTGTTTTTTTTTCCATATTACCATAGATTAAATAAGATAGTAAATTAAAATCTTAATGATCAACCTCATAAAAATTAAAGAGAATAATACAATGGATAATATTTTGATTGAGAAAAACTGAACTTCTTATTGTTCATAAAGATGAAAAATAATGTTTTGTTGTTTTGAAAGTAAAGTTCTATTTTTTTAAAATCAATGTGTAACTTTACAAACAGACATATAATCATAATAACAAACCAAATTGTTAATCATACTAACCAATAAAATTTTTGACTGATTTAGCAATGCAATGGTTAACATATTGGAACTATCAAAATCGATATCCTTACAATCTATAAATAAATATTGGCATGAAATGGTATACCTTTGAGAATACACTTATCATGTATTTATATGTTGCATTAGTGTATTTTTATCTTTATTGAGCAGAAAATAGATTTACACCGAAGGAATTATACAATGAAGACGTAGGCTTAGGAGATTCCTCATCGTTCTGTCTAATTGTAAATCGACACGTGTGTCGTCAATTTGGCGAATGGTAGTTAAACACGTGTCTCGCGATCCGTCTAGGGTTTTTCTTGCGTCGAGGACTCTGTTGTCTTATCTCTTATTTCCACCTGTCAGATCCTTCACTCTCCATATTTTAGTAGAACACCCGATGGGGGGTTGTGTCTTATCGCTTTAACCAATGGTAACTAGAAAAGTGTTACATGTCTTTGTCAAAGAAGCTGTACTCCTAGTTCATTTGTAATTAGAGGAATATTTTGTCAATTTTCGTAGGATTTTGTCAGAGATGCAGTCCCCGTTCCCTAGGAAGCAGTAGATGAATACAAAAAACCACACTAATACACCATACAGATCGGCATATTCTCCTTTCATCATCTCAATTGTCATAGAATCGATGGTTTTTGTGGCATCTGGAACAAGGGAGTGCCTATGTGACAAAACTACTTTGATCCTTTTCATCCCAATGGAAGGAGGCCAGGTGGAGACCAGTCTATCCATAACCTCGGTCTTTTCGTAACTCAATTTTTACGCAATTGAGTTTTTGCAACTCTGTTTCTGCAGATTACCCTTTCGCAAGCTCCTTTCTGCAATCTCCTTTTCTACAATACATATTTCCACAAATATCTTTCTGCAATTCTATTTCCGTAACTCGGTTTCCGCAAATTTCCCTTTCACAATTTCTTTTCCTTAATTTGCTTTCCGCAATTACGGATTGCAGGTTTCCAGTTCTCAGTTTTCAAAAACGGACTTCCGCAAACTTATGGCCGCAACGATCCTTTCTGAAATAATATTGCGGATTGCGTAATGTGGATCCTCATTTCCACTTTTCCAAATATAGGCTTCTGCATTTTTCCTCCTGCAACTTTTCTTCGGCAATTCAAGTTTCTGTAGCTTTAAAAAGCTTGCAACTTCACATTGCGAAACTCATTCTCGACTGTTGATATCTGTGGCTTCTTGTTTGTCCATTAGTATTAGATCAAGTGTGGATATTCACCTTGTCATTGTGGATATATTAAGTTCCTTCAACCTTTCTTTTGTGTATCTATTAATTTTCATGTTAACTAGTTTTTGCTGCACATGCGAGTTGACAGATGTATAAGGTGTTTTGCTGGCAAAATGGCTTGCATGTTTTGACTAGAATTTTATCTATGAGCATAAATGGTTTGTCCTACGCATGAATGGATTGATGGGCTTATGTCTTGATAGATTTTTTCATGCACATTTGGTGGTCAATTTCATTTTTTGGGGAAATGTCTGGATTGGCAGGCGCATCTTTTCTGTCAGTGTCCTTCACTGCAGTTCATTTATTTGAATTGTGCATAGCCTTTGCCAATATTTGAGGCCAATGGTTTTCAAAAAATTTAGTCTGAGAGATTTTTGGGGTTTAGACTCAGATTTTGTGGGGTAAATTTGGTCGTAGTTTGGTTTCACTACATTTTTTCATGCATGTTTGGTGGTCAATTTCATTTTTTGGGAAACTATCTGGATTGATAGGCCCATCTTTTCTTCCATTGCCCTACACTGTAGTTCATTTATTTGAATTGGGCATAGCCTTTGCCAAGGTTTGAGGCCGAGGGTTTTGCAAAAGTTTTAGTCCAAGGGATTTTGTGGTTTTAGGCTCAGAGTTTGTGGGGTCAATTTGATCGAGGGATTTTGTGGGTTTATGCTCAAATTTTGTTGGGTCAATTTGGTCGTGGTTTGGTTTCACTGCTGCTCGAGTCAATGAAGAACAATTCATTGATGTCCCTTCATCAACATGAATGCTCTATCTTAATGCTTCATCAATGCATTTTGGCTCCATTAATGCAAGAAAACTTGTCATTTTCTTCATACATGACACTATATCTTAATTGCAGCTCATCTTATCAAGACCTACAAGATCTTGTCACAATTATTGATTTACCGGGTTTTTTGTTGCACCTCCTTTGCTTTGTACATTTATACAAAGATTCAAGTAACCAATATTTGATATTGTTTGGCTTTGATTTGCTTGTATTTGTTTTGTTGGCCTTCGTTTACACTAGAGGTTTTACCACTTTTTCAAATTTGCAGGTATTCCTTGACTCTGTTTAATTGTTTTCAACATTGAAGTACTTATGCAAGTTGAAGAAATGCTCATTAGTCACGTTAACCCAATCCTACAAGTCACACATTCCCGTGGTAGTCAATATAAATATTCTGGACATACTATTTTCTTCCCCCAAGACATTTCCAATATTTCCACATCCTTGTTGTTCGCAAATGAAACCCTACAAACAATCCATATGAACTCTTTGTGAAGGTCGTCTGAGATAGAAGAACCGAATAGATGATGAGTTGAGTGAGTTCACTTGGTTTAAAGTGGAAACTTGTACCAGCGGGAAAAGGTTGAAAGAACCATGTAGCAAGAGTGAAATAGCATATTCAATTAGCATAATTTCTATAAGGTGATGGTTGTTCTTTTCTGTGGAATCAAATAGGGAATGAACAAAAAAAAATGAAAATGATATAACCCTTATGAGGTTTATTCATTAATACATATATAAATGAAAGTAGAGATATTAAAATGGAGAATGGTAATTCCGTTTGAAATCCACATAATAATTTCCTTACACCTTTCTCTCGGGGATCTATTAATTTTCATGTTAACTGGTTTTTGCTGCACAGGCGAGTTGACAAGCATATCGGGTGTTTTGCTGATAGGTGGATTCCATGTTTTGACTAGAATTTTATCTGTGATCCTAAATGACTAGTCATGCACATGAGTGGATTGATGGAATTATGTCCGAACAAATTTTTTCATGCATGTTTGGTGGTCAATTTCATTTTTTGGGAGAATATATAGATTGATAGGCCCATCTTTTTTGTTAGTGTCCTTCATTGCTGTTCATTTCTTTGAATTGGGAATATCCTTTGCCAAGATTTGAGGCTGATGGTTTTGCAAAATTTTCAGTCCGAAGGATTTTGTGGGTTTAGGCTCAGATTTTGTGGGGCCAATTTGGTCGTAGTTTGGTTTCACTACATTTTTTCATGCATGTTTTGTGGTCAATTTTGTTTTTGGGAAAATGTCTGGATTGAAAGGCTCATATTTTCTCTTAGTGTCCTACACTGCAATTCATTTCTTTGAATTGGGCATAGACTTTACCAAGAATTGAGGCCAATGGTTTTTTGAAAGTTTCAGTCCGAGGGATTTTGTGAGTTTAGGATCAGATTTTGTTGGGTCAATTTGGTCGTGATTTGGTTTCACTGCTGCTCGAGTCAATGAATAACACTTCATCAATGTCCCTTCATCGACATGAATGCTCTATGTCAATGCTTCATCAATGCATTGTTTCTCCATTAATGCAAGAAGTTCTGTCATTTTCTTCAAACATGACACTATATCTTAATTGTGGCTCATCTTATTAAGATCTCCAATATCTCTTCACAATTCTTGATTTAATACGTTTGATGTTGCACCTCCTTTGATTTGCAGATTTATACAAAGCTTCAGGTAACCAATATTTGGTACTATTTGGATTTGGTTTACTTGTATTGATTTTGTTGCCCTTGATTTACACTAGAGGTTTTGCAACATAGTTTTTACCACTTTGTCAAATTTGCAGGTATTCCTTGACTCTACTTAACTGTTTTCAAAATTCAAGTATTTACGCAAGTTGAAGAAATGTTCATTAGTCGCTCTAACCCAATCCTACAAGTCACACATGCCCGTGGTTGTCAATATAAATATTATGGCCTTACTATTTTCTTTCCCCAAGACATTTCCAATATTTCCACATCCCTACCCTATTTAATGTCAGACCTTGACATCCTTGTTGTTCGCAAATGCAACCCTATAAACAATCCATATGAACTCTTTGTTAGTCAAACACGTTTTGTTGCTGCTCTTGAATAAAAAACGGCCAACAATCTGTACTACAAGGATGTACGACTCGACCCAATTGCATTATATTTTTTGCCTCTTGTTTCAATAGAAATTTCACCTTACATTTTCCATGTTAATAGCAATGATACATTATATCATCATCAAATATCATCCTCTACAGTGCAACCACCAAATTCATTTGAACCCTATGAATTGAAATCCTCCTCATTTATTTCAAAACAAAGAAATGCTAGAACTGAGGTTGAGGAACTTAGACGCTGCTTACGCATACCAAATATCCCACTACTAGCTTCCATTGATTTCCCTCCTATAGGAATATCCCCTATGAATGAATACAACACATAAGGCCTTCTTTCCATGGCCTTTCCAACCTTGTTCCCCATAGGTGCAGCAATTCTTAAACAACCATGCATTCATCAAGTTGAGATACACAATTATGCACTTCACCTCATTCACTATCATGACAACAGATTTGGGAAACATCGTCATTTCGAGTACTACATATACAATCTAATCATGCATCATCGGAGTCATGCTACTGCTTATATTTTTGTCAAAATTAACCTTGAATATACACTCCCTCCCACAATACTTGATCTTGTTGACCAATTGTAAGACATTCCTAATGAAAAAATTGGTGAACGGGTTGCACGATTTGGGTCTTCATTGTGTGGAACACGCTCATATTGGAACAAAAGTAGAGCTTAACTCACAAATATGATCAATCAACAAGGTAAACCAATGTTATTCTTCACCCTTAGTGCAGCTGACACAAAATGGTCAGATTTGCATGCTCTAATGTCTGGTGATTGCCCTACCGGTTTAGATAAAAACCATCAATGGAAGATTCACAACATCATATCAAATACACATATTACATCACAATACATGCACAATAGATTCAAATATTCCTTGAAGAGGTACTTCAAAAAGGCCTTCATATAATTGATTCTTGGTGCAGGTGTTTTTCTATCTCTTCCTTCTTATTCTTCTCTTCATGTTTGTCACTTCATAATATTTCTTTCTAATATATTCCTTTTCCTCCCATGTAGATATGAATGGAAACACATGGGATCCACACACATTCATGGTTTTATTTGGTTGGGAGATGCACCAAATATGGACACTTTAGACTAGGAAGGTGTTGTTGTAGTTGAAATTGCAAAACCCTTTTTTGACACATATGTTATAGCTTGGAATCCTCGCAATGGCCACTTGTCCACTTTTGGATTACATCATTCTACTAAAAATGATCCATGCAGTCTTGCATCACCATCCATATTTGCATAAAACTACTCAGTTGACTATGAATAACTTGTAAATTGTGTTCAAAGGAACACTAGATGTTTAGAATCAACTTTCCTTCGCAAAAAAGGAACATTTGTTCAATGTCGCTATGGTTTTCCCTATGAACTACAAGCTACTTCTTCCTTATTTGTTGATGCAAATGGACGTAAAAGCTACAATCATGTAAGAAAAATTTCCCCTCTAAATATTCACAACCCAACCATGCTTTCAATATGGAGGGATAATGTTGATTGCCAACCTGTTCTTTCTAGACATCTTGTCCCCAAATACATTTCAAAGAATGCATCAAAAGTAGAGCCAAAATCAGAAACCTACCATGATATTCTCTTTCACCTTGCACATCCAGCACCAAGTGACAGCCTCGTTCTTCATCCAATCAAGTGATTATTTTCACAAATAATTGCATAATGAGACATCAATGCAAAAGAGACATGTCACATGCTCCAAAAACTTGCTCTTTTTTTTGCATCCATCGCTTTTTTCCCTAAATGTGAGCCAAAGTGTCTTCCGACGTGTTTCTAATGACACTACTAACACCCGTCCAACAACACCCCCCCCCCCCCCNAGGAAAAAAATCCATGGAAACCAAACTTACATGACACAATTATTAGAGTCTTTCCACATCTCACTTCCATTCCTCCCTTTGATTCTTCAACTTTTGAACCGATTTGTTGGAGAGAACTTCTTCTATACAAACCTTTTCATGCCCTCCCTAAGGATATTGGAACAACAAGTTCTGAAATTATTTCTCATTGGCATTGGATTAAAGGCACATATGGTGTGTATCATGTTGAATGTGTACAAGAAGAACCCTTTACACCTGCATCTGATTATTCAAACTCTGATCCAATTCCCTTTCCCTTGCCCCATACCATGGATGAATGGTAACTTCTCTATTAAATACAACCAAGAAAAAACATACATACCTACAATTGGAAACATAACAATATACCCACCCATTTGCATGAAACAATAATATCAACCATAGACCTCAAATCGCTTGTCCACCCAACTACATGAACACACCTACTCATTGTCCAATTCACCTGATTCCTTGTCTGCCACGCACCACATAGAATTTGATCTTGTCATTTCCCATTTTAGAAACACTACACCTGCTCAACCACTCAAAATGGTCATTCAAGGTACTACAGGCACTCGAAAATCTTACCTCATATCTTGCTTAAAATCTACACTCCAAACTGCATCTGGACAAACTGCTTCTCCTTGCTCCAATTGGTGTTCTTACCTTTAACATACATGCACTTACAATACATTCTTCCCTTTGAATACCCATTGTTGAAATGCACCCTCTTGAAAGCCAATCCATTTCAAAGCTTCAAGAAGAACTCAGCCATATTCGCTATATTCTCATCGATGAAATGAGGTTTATTGGCCCAAAAATGTTAACTCAAATTAATGCACACTTACGTCAAGATTTCCCCTCGCATTCTACAATCTCCTTTGGTGGTTGTTCCATGATCCTTCTTGGTGACTTCAAACAATTTCCTCCAGTATAGGACATCCCCATGTATGCAGGCTCATCCCTTGGAAGTGCTCTTTGGCGTACATTTGATACTTTTTCACACTCAAAGCCATTTTCCGACAACAAGGAGATAGCCCTTCCCAAATTGCCTTTCTCCAACTCTTACTAAACCTTATAAATGCAACACCAACTCTTGAATACTGGGCACTCCTAATGACAAGAACAACCTCATCCCTTTCATATGTAGAAAAATGCTCATTTGAACAATCTACCCACTTGTATGCCACTAATATCTCTTTTGCACTACAAAACAAACACATGCTCAAACACCTTAATATGCCAATTGAACATTTCTTTGCAGAAAAAAGGAACAAACATGTCCGCGAATCCATAGATGATGAACAATTATCATTAAAGGTCCTTCTTGCTATTGGTCAACAAGTCATGTTAACTACTAATTTATGGGTTGAAGCAGGCCTTGTTAATGGCTCACTTGGAAAATTCATTGATATTGTCATCAACTCCAACAAACAATCTCCTAGCTTACCATCCTTTGTTGTTGTCAAATTCCTCCACTACAAAGGACCCTTATGGGATGCTTTTAATCCTACTTATGTTCCCATCTTGCCCATAACAAGAGGAACACATAGGAAACTACCACTTCGTATGGAATGGGGTTTAACAATTCATAAATCACAAGGTATGACCCTACAAAATGAAACAATAGATATTGGAAACATTGATAGACAGGGGCTTACATTCACTGCAATATCAAGAGTTTACTCCCTTTCAGGCCTTCACATTTCTTCATCTTTCTCTTTTTCTAGATACTCTAGAACGCAAAGCAATCCATATTTCCAACATAAGAAAAAAGAAAAAGCTTACTTGCTTCAAAGTCTTTAAAACCAAATTATGCTTGAAGCTTTTCATTGTTTGCTCTATATATGTACTATTTTTCCTCTAAACATTTATTTGCAATCATACCACTTCTTCTATTGGTCACAATTATGTTGTTCCAATTATTTAATGTATTGTTACAATTGCAAAGTAAATAGAGTATGCTTCTTCTTGAGATTTATCATTTACTTATATGTTTCCCCATTTATTGGTTCAATTCAACATGAATTCAACAAAGCAATTAACCACTTTATCACATATTCATTTGTTAGCATCAAATTCAAATTTGCTTTCATCTACTTTAATGTGCTACTATGTACTATTTCAATATGTCCATGTTGTTTTACCTATATATGCTTTATTACTCAAAATATATGTTTTATTATCTTAACCTTAGTTTTATCTTAACATTTCCCTTTTAGAAAAGGTATCTACCATTGCGTTATTCCCTTTACCAGGAGGTGCAGAGGAACGCCAAGAGGGTAAAAATATTAAAAGTGAAAAATAAGGTTAAGATAATAAGAATTTGTTTAATTTTAATATTAACAAATATATATTTCATGCAAAGAAGATTATTTTGCAAAAGATAAAAATGCATTTACTACTAATAATAAAGATTACTGAAAATGTTAGCATATAGCTAATGTAGATTTTCATAAGATACGTATTACAATTGATGTTTGGAATATTTTGAATTCAGCAGTAAGAGTTATATCATTGTCTTGTGAAAAGGAAACAATCCTTTCCCTCTGACTAATTCCCAAGTTTTTTTTGAATCTTCTGTTGACGAAATTTGTTGCAGTTGACATGTAGAAGCTTCCAAAAAAAGAGACAATAATCAAATAAAACAATTTTGACAAAATAGATATGAAATGCAAGATGAAAATGAAATATGCAAATGTTTATTGATGTCAATGTTAATTTTTGTATGCAAGTTCAATGACAGATAGGAAAACCAATTGTTTTGTTGTGCATGGAAAAAAATTTAAGCAACATTTGCATGTTTTCCTTGTCATAAGACAATGTATAGGATAAATGTTGATTAAAAAATTCTACTCTACCATAAATGGAACATGGAATAACACTTTGAAGGTATGCTAGACTTAACTATGCAAAAATATGTTGAACTTATGAGCATGATAAAATGTGCAATTTGGAAATTGAAATCACATTTTCTACTCACTTGACATAAGTAATGTAAAAAAAAATTAAAAACATTACATGCAGTTGAGAGTGGTCTAGTAATAATTGAGAAGAGAAAATGCATGGTGGTAAGCAACATAATTGAAACAGAAATCACTTGACATAAGTAATGTAAAATAAAATAAAAGGAATTACCTACAGTTGAGAGTTAGGTCATTGTATTTCTATAATGACTATGAACATCATAACCAATCCTTGAACCTATCAAATAACGTAAGAAAACCTTTATGTCTGCATCAACATTTGTCTAGAAAATAAAATGATACATGAGAAGAGAAGACCAAAAATGTCCCATGGGTAATTAGTATACCTGAATAGTTTATTTGCAACAGTGAAATACACAATAGACATGTGCTTTATGTCCTTTGAAAGTATACAACCTCAAACCAGTAACAGTATCACATACATATTGCAAAGTCAGATTTATCAACCTAAAATGTTTAATCTTAGCAATGTAGCCAAAATTTAGACTTTTATATGCTAAGCATTTATAGTTTTTTCATCTGCATAGTTAATAATACATCTGGAGTCATGATTGTTCATCAAACTCATCCCTTCATAACACATGCCTCTTCATTAACCATTTTTTCTTACTTCTATGTTTATTATTTTTAACTCTGTTTAAATTTATCCCTCGCGTCCTTTCGTAGTTGTATTTTCTGCAACATACTTTCCACAATAAGCTCTTTGCAATAGACCTTTCCACATCCATCTTTTCAAACTGAACTTTCCACAATTTGCAAGAACTAACTTCTTTTGGATTTGCAAGTTGTGGAATGCGGATGTGTACTTTGAATTTTCTCGAAAATCCCTTCCACAATTATCTTTCAGCAGCGACCTTTTCGCAATCGAAAACTTCTTCATTCCACAATTCGCCTGTGGGTATGCATTTTTATTTTTCTTGAAAATTAATTCCAGAATTATCTTTCCATACTTACCTTTCCGCATTTACCTTTCTGCAATAACCTTTCCGCAATTACTTTTGCACAAATACCTTTTCCCATTTTACCTTTTTGCAATTACCTTTCTGCATTTGATTTTCTGCAATTACCTTTCCTCAATTACCTTTCCACATATACCTTTTCGCAATTACCTTTCCGCAATTAGTTTTCTGCAATTCCCTTTCTTCAATTACGGATTGCAGGTATGCATTTCGATTTTTTTCGAAACTTCTTCCACAATTCCCTTTCTGCAAAACCAAGTCAAGTCAATTTGTAGATTGCAGATTGCAAAAGTTCCATCCAACTTTTCCAAAATTTCCTTTCGCAATTTGTCATCCACAACCCCTGTGAGTTGTCAATCTCTTGAGGCTTTGATCTCATCCGTTGATCTGCTATTAGTTCGAAACTTTACAGATTTCTTATCTCCTGTGCATATTTACTTCTCAAATTCTTTCCCCATCATCGATATCTTTCAGCTTTGATATCATCCTTCAATCTACTATTAGTGTGAAACTACACTTTAACTTTGTGGATCTCTTAACTCTCATGCAAATTCACTTCGTGAATTATTTCCTTATCGTCAATCTCTTGTGGCTTTGATCTCATCCGTCAGTCTGCTATCAGTGTGGAACTACACTATAAATTTTCATATCTCTTATATCCTGTGTATATTATCTTTGTGATTTATTTCACCATCGTCGATTCATATTTCTCCTTTAATATGCATCGTCTAATCTCTCTCAAAGGAACGAACGCAACCTTTGTAGAGGATCGATCAATCAAATCGATCTATCCGGACTTGATATCCTTATATGGATCTGATGAGTAGGTTGTTGGAATGGGTTCCAAGGCTCACAACATAGGGGGGAAACGCAGACTAAAAGGCTTCAAAAGGTCCTATGCAAGGATAGTTCTATCCCAAGCCTATTTGGAACTGTAATCTCTGACATATAAAAAGGCCTCCGCTGACACTTATAGTATTGATCCTGAAAGGATCTGTTTCCCAATGAAGGAAAACCAAATGTCTTAGATATCGAAAGAAAGTGAATCTACCTAAGAATTAAATTTAATCTAAGTCAGTCCTACTCTAAGAAGGTATCTTGTTTGTATGCAGGTTGATTTGAGGTGAAAGTAGATAAGCTTTTATCCATTCAACATAAATGTAAAAGAGACTAATTACTCATCTATTTAAATTAATACAAACCAATTA
This sequence comes from Pseudotsuga menziesii, assembly GCA_001517045.1. NCBI lineage: Eukaryota > Viridiplantae > Streptophyta > Pinopsida > Pinales > Pinaceae > Pseudotsuga > Pseudotsuga menziesii. Next base: position 26,700 of record LPNX010412973.1, read on the forward strand.
AAATTGATTAAAAGTAAATTAATTGTTCAGTACATTCAATATCAACCTGTAACTGATATGTCAATTGAAAAATCGACATCGATTATGATATTTCCTATAAAAACCATTTGCAGAAATAAATAATGAATTGTTTAAGTGAATAAATTCCTTAAAACAATACAGATGCACAGATCATAAGCAAAGAGAAATCAAAACTATAGATCAATGTAATTATAATTTGCAAAAGATCAAACAGTGATGGTGAACAATATGAAGTGGAAAAATCAATACTTATCGAAGAAACTGGATCAAATAGGCAGAAGAAGATTCGAGAGAACAACATAACTGTATTATACAAAGTCTGCAAAAAATTACAAACCCTGTATTAACCAGAGTGTCTCCAATCTCTTTAGCTGATTTTTCCTTCTCAAATTCCCCCTCTCTCTGAATGCTAAGGTCGAATTTATAGAAGTGAAGAGAAGTGGAAAGGATAGCGTCAAATCCCCAGATGTCTGGTTCATTTAGCTACGCAAAAAATGGTTGGAATGAATTTCTGGAAAATTCATCTCTGCTCAATCACAATTTTCTCCCAAATTGTTGATAGATTTGCAAAACTATCTAAGGTTGGTTGTAAATGGGAATGTTTGGGAAGTGGGTTTTCAACCGTTTGAGCTCATTCCTCATGGTTTGATCACAATCCTCCACACAAAAATATTTCTTCTACAAGTGCGCGATCCATTTTTTGAACTTCATCCTTCACGACAACAATAAATTAGGGTTTAATGAAATACTTTGTATTGACATTATAAATAGTATGATATTAAAATCCAATTATATAAATAAATTATTAATATTGTCTTTTAAAAGTATACCGAATGTAATTTAAACAATAATAATAATCTTATCAACAAGAAAAGCTATTCATTCCTTGTAAAATATAATACTTTGCTTAATGAAAAGTGATTGACTCTTTCTATTATTTGATGTACACCCTTTATTTTGAAAAATAAAATCTTGGCGCCTAATTCATTACAACTTGGTCGAAACAATGATTACCAATTCGTGAGATATCACAAGTGAAAATCGTAATTTGAAAATCGAATCGCAAACAAAATAATAGAGAAGCTGAATGATCATCAAAAACACAAAACAATCCCAACTATCGAATCAAGATGAATCCACAACAGAGATTTAAACTTGCAAGATGCATCTTCCCCGCAATCTGCAATTTGTGGGACGTGGGAATGCAAATGCTCTTATAGTTTAAATAACCTTTCCGCAATCCATAATTTTTTGGTTGCGGGTTGCAAAAACACACAGCACAATTTATTAACCCAAATACTCTCCACAATCCGCAATTGCAGGATTCAGGTAGCAAAAACATAAAACACATCGTGGAGTAAAGACCTTCCCACAATCCACAATTATGGGTTGTGGGTTGCGGGTGCGTAAAGTGCACCTCTTTGAATAACCTTTTGTCATGTCCGTAATCCGCATTTGCGAGTTGCAGGAAAGACAGTTTTGGGAAAAAATAATTATTTCTGCAACTTACCAAAAAACACACAAAAATGCATAAACTTTCAAAAGGGAAAATTGTTACTAAATCAAATTATGTCACAGGTGAGAATGCATGGAGACAGGATGAACAACTCCCCAAATTGACTAAGAAAATTAAACATTAACTTTGCATATAAAAATTGGGGCTCCCCTATTTTTTGGATAAAACATGGGATCTGTTATAGTTACAACAAATGGCGACTGGCTTGGAAGAACCAGTTATCTCTGAATTACGATATTGAAATCTATAAAAATAAGAATGGAAATAAAATTCTTTCACATGCTACATCTCAAATATTCTGAATAGATTTAACACTGAAGGATGTAGTATTGGTCAGACTTCGAAACTTCTAAAACATCCAAGTCATTCCCATCATTATCCAAAAACTTTTCTAAAGATAAACTCATTTTTCAAAATAAATTATTTATAAGGTGTAAGAATCAAGAACTTTACTAGGAATTAACCTCGAAATCAAACTAATCATACAATACATAGTATTAAGAAATGACTCCAATACCACAGGCGGGACCCTACTACCAGCCGACATTTATAGTCGCGACAGTAACGTCTTTTAACCTTACTTCTAACTACTCTGGTACCAATTTACTGATTTAGATACATAGTTATACAGTGACTCAATTTACTAATAGGTAAGCAACATCATGTGACTCTCTATGAGTGTGGGATGGAAAAGGATTCTTAAGGATTTATATATATAATATTTATGATTTGAAATCACAAAACCACATACGGAGCCACTGTAGCCCGTAGGCATCCATAGCCTAGACAGGGATGTCTTTTAACCTATTTTCCTAATGGCTTATATCCCCAATATCAATTTTAAAGAAATCTTCAAACTATGTGTAATGTGCTAATCTCGAGTTGAGATTTCCTAGTAAATGGGGGAGGAGACTTAGAATCTCCTTAAGAGTACGGACGACGTAAGGAATCTATAGATTACTAATATTTACATATTGAAACTTCTTTCCCAAAACTGATTCTATTAAAAGTAATTAAATTCAAACTCATATGTTCATGTTGAGTTAAATATAAAGTTCCAAGGATAATGAGAGAAAGATTCAAATAGAATTATCAGCATAGTCTGTTATTGATTTTTCACAATAAGAGATTAACTAATCAAAACATTTTATTTCCAACAAGCAGAAAACATTTATAAAATTTTCCTTCATAGATAAGACTTAAAGACTGTAAAAGAGTAATAACCTCCTTTATTTTAAAAGTGAAAATCATGAAAAACTCAAAACAAAATAGCAAGAAAAGAAAATGTAATAATGATAAAATCAAACATATATACAAGTGGAACCAAAAACAAATCAGAATCTCACAACTATATCACTCACTAAAAGAAAAATTAGTGATTAAGAATTTTGTTTTTTAATAGATCATGAGGTCTTTATTACAAACAAAAGAAGCCTAAATTAAAATGTAAAATAATTGCAAACATAAGCCTTAAGAAATTGTCTCATGCGATCAAAAGAGAGATTTGTTTATCGTGTTTGTAAAATTGAAGTTTTTTTTTGGTAAAGAGAATAACTATATCAATTCATATATGAAAATATGTTGAATATGTAAATTTAATTGATTATAATAAAACTCTTAAAATAAATTTATTCTCTTTCAGCTGAAGAATTACAATCAACATTTGTTTATTCGCACAATGTTTTTTAGGACAATAAGGCCTCCTTTATTAAAATTATGTACAAAAAGAAACAAAACTAAATTGTGTCCAATTTGCAACAAAAAAATATGTAAAAACGCCCCTTTTAAGTGGATATCCAAAAAAGGTCAAAATTCTTTAGTAATGAAGATGTTCTAATTTTAATCACTTTGTCTCCTCTCAAAATATTCTTTCTCTTAAAACTTAGGAAAGAATTAATTCAAAACATTTCATGAAAATATCAGTATAATTAAAAACTAAATACATAAATGAAACATGAATGCTTTGAACCAATAAAATAATCAGGGAGGGAATAAATAATAGAAAGTGGAAAATAATAAAAATACTTCCCTAAATGCATCCGAAGAAGCGTCGTTTCCAACTTGCAATCGGCTTGTTGTCACAAATATTTTATTGAAGAAAACAAACAAAGAGTATAATCTAAATTATTAAACAAATGATAAAACTAATCTATTCTACGCCTACTCCTATAGTACTCTAAAAAAAAAGTAAGTATAATCGAACTTCTAATGCAACCATGAAAGCATATGGAACCCTGCAAAAAGAAAGAAGTGAATAATCAGAAAGCATGATATGAATGCTTGCAAATAAAAAAAATGAATGCATTAAAGAAAATAATATGAAATTTATGTACAAATAAAGAGAATGGAACCTTACCATCTTTATAAAAGGAAAACAAAGTTTTACCATAATGATGAAATCTTGCTAAGAATTATTTCTCAAGCCAATCAGCAACCCAATCATGGTATGTACAATGAAAATCAAAAGAATGACATACAAAAGATTTATGCAATGAAATGGATTATTTGAAAGAGAATCATCATGAGTATTATAAGAATCCAAAGCTTCTCATTGAACAATTATCTCCTTAAGAACATTTTCTTGAATAAGATCAGGAAAATCACATCCAATTTGGTCCAACTTATTATCGTAAAAATCATCATAAATTGGTTGATTAAATTGGAAATTCTCAAAGATATCAAATTGCCTTTGGTTATTTACTTGAGAAGAGTCAAAGATATGAGATGTTATAAGTGTAGAACTAGTATCATTAACATCCTGGTAAGAATGTTCTCCATCAAGAAAATGATTGTAAGAAGAAAATTCTTATGAACATTGTATAATGAATCATGAAAAGAATAATTTTGAAAATAATCATTAGAAATAGTATTCATTTCCAGCAAAGAAGAATGACAATAAGACATGGATTGATGCGAAGGATAAGAATCGTCTTGGTCTTCTTCATGCATTTAATAATTAACTTGAACCTCTTTAAGACTTAACAATGGAGAATTAGAATCTGAAATATATGATTGAATGCCATTGTTATCAAATAGATCATGGTACATAGAAAAATATGAAGAGGAAATAAGTGNTTTCCTTAATAGGGATTTTTTCTTCAAAAGAGATATGTATGAAAGGTTTAAAATGAGAATATTCTTCTTCTTCTAATTCAGTATCATCATCTCGTGAAATATGCTCTCCTATAAAATCATTTAGGTCATAAAATGGTAATTGAGAAAACATATCACAAATTTCAGAACAATTAGTTGATTCAAGATCTATTAAAAAATTAACAAAATAATAAATATCAGAATCTTGAAGCTATTTACTTATGATAGAAGAAGATGGTTCAATATCATGATTTAACTATTCTCTTGTACTTTAGAAAAATCTTCTATAGAAAAGTGATCTCCTTCATGATCAGTTAAACTTTGAATTTCATGTGAAATATACATGGGCATACAAATATTTAATCCATTTGAACCATCAAATTGATTATGATCCATATCTAAGAGAGAAAGAATCCATTTCTACCATTTTTAAATCCTTCAATTCTTCATGCGTATCTAAACTGATAGGTAGATGATTATCAATGTATAATTCATATTTATCATCTACTAGTTGATGAGATTCATGTGTAATAGAACTAGTGTTCAGAAACCATTCAAGTATCATAGGATGATCTATTAAAGGGAATCTACAATAGAGATTAAAATATCTAATTGAAAAATCTTCTAATGATTCACCCTTCTTTACAGTCAATTGTTTCCATTCATCACATAATCTAACAAAGTCATAATGTCAAAAAAAAAGCGTAAAAAGATCTACAAAATGTTAAAAAGAGTGGACAGAGGAAAAAGGAAAAGTTACAAACCATTATTTAACCCGTCCCTCGAATGTGAAGGCTAACAATCTACACAAATCATCTAGATCCATAATTTTGTTATCAAAACAATTATAGGTAGATTGAAGAAAATATTATTGTGCTAAAATTTCTCCCTCACCATCGAATTTTTCTTCTATCAGTTGCTTCAACAAATCTGTTTGAAAATGAAAACTATTTTTCCTAGAAAAACAACTGAATACAGATTCATGAGCAGAAAAGGAACTATATACAGATTTTCGGGCTGGAGATAATCTAATTAAAATACCTCCAATGACCTTACATGTCCGATGGTCCTCTTTCTAGCACCATTTGTTGAGGCCTCGGATGAGTAGGTTGTTGGAATGGATTCCAAGGATCACAATAGAGGGGGACAACCCAAACTGAAAGGCTTCAAAAGGTTCTACGCAAGGACATTTCTATCTCGAGCGTGTCTGGAACAATAATCTCCCACAAATATAAATGCCTCTGCTGGCACTTATAGTTTTGATTCTAAAAGGATTTGTTTCCTAATGAAGGAAAATAGAATGTCTTAGATATTGAAAGAAAGTGAATCTAATTAAGAAGGAAATTTAATCTAAGTCATTCCTACTCTAAGTAGGTATCTTGTTTGTATGCAGGTTGATTTGAGGTAAAAGAAGATAAGCTTTTATCCATTCAACATAAATGTAAAAGAGATTAATTATTCATCTATTTAAATTACTACCAACCAATTAAAATTGACTAACAGTAAATTAAATGTTCAGTACATTCAAGATCAACCTGCAACTGATATGTCAATTGAAAAATTGACATCAATTATGATATTTCCTGTAAAACCATTTGCAGAAATAAATAACGAATTGTTTAAGTGAATAAATTCCTTAAAACAATACAGATACACAGATCGTAAGCAACGAGAAATAAACATTATAGATTAATGTTATTATAATTTTCAAAAGATAAAATAGTGATGGTAAAAAATCTGAAGTAGAAAAATCAATACTTATCAAAAAAACTTGATCAAATAGTCAAAAGAAGATTCGAGAGAACAACATAACTGTATTATAGAAAGTCTACAAAAAATTACAAACCCTCTATTAACCAGAGTGTCTCCAATCCCTTTAGCTGATTTTTCCTCCTCAATTTCCCCCTCTCTCTAAATGCTGAGGTCGAATTTATAGAAGTGAAGAGCAGTGGGAAGGATAGAATCAAATCCCCAGATGTGTGGTTCGTTCAACTACACAAAAAACGACCGGAATGAATTTCTAAAAAATTCACCTCTATTCAGTCAAAAGTTTCTCCCAAATCGTTGATAGGTTTGCAAAACTGTCTATTGATCAGGGTAAATGGGTCTATTTTGGAAGTGGGTTTTCAACCGTTTGAGCTAATTCCTCATGGTTTGATCACAATCTGGACACAAAAACATGTCTTCTACAGGTGCATGATCTATTTTTTTAACTTCATCCTTCACGGCAACAACAAATTAGGGTTTAGTAAAATAATTTGTATTGACATTGTAAATAGTATGATATTAAAACCAATTTCCTTTATTTCGCAAAATAAAATATTAGCGCCTAATTCATTACAATTTAGTCGAATCAATGATTACCAATTCGTGAGATATTACAAGTGAAAATCACAATTTGAAAATCGAATCACAAACAAAAGAATGGAGAAGTTGAATGATCATCGAAAACACAAAACAATCCCAACCATCGGATCAAGACGAATCCACAGCAGAGATTTAAACTTGCAAGCTACATCTTCCCCACAATCCGCAATTTGCAGGATGTGGGAATGCAAATGCTCTCATATTTTAACTAACCTTTCTGCAATCTGCAATCCACAATTTGTGGGTTGCAGGTTGCGGAAACACACAACAAAATTTATTAACCCAACTACTCTTCGCAATCCAAAATTTGCGGGGTGCGGGTTGGGGGTGATAAGTTCAAAATATTTACAAAACGATCCCACAATATGCAATTGCAGGATTCCGGTTGTGGAAACATAAAACACATCACGGAGTAAAGACCTCCCCACAATCCACAATTGCGGGTTGCGGGTGTGTAAAGTGTTCTTCTTTGAATAACCCTTTCTCATATCCGCAATTCACATTTGTGGATTGCGGGAAAGACAAAGTTTTGGGAAAAAATAATTCTTTCTGCAACTTACAAAAAAACACACAAAAATGCATAAAATTTCAAAAGGGAAAATTGTTAACTAAATCAAATTATGTCACATGTGAGAATGCATGTAGATAGGATGAACAACCCCCAAAATTGACTAAGGAAATTAAACATTACCTTTGCATCTAAAAATTGGGGCTCCCATGTTTTTTGGATAAAACATGGCATTTGTTGTAGCTACAACAATTTTGTCATCGTATCAACACCTTTCGTTCCATTATTGGAGTCTGTCGGCTCATTTTTTTCCTGAACACGTCATCACCCCCAATGATTTCAGCACTTCATACAGGTGGTGGTGATAATGATGGCCTATGTTTCTGTTTTCTTCTATCTGAACATTCGTTTAGAATGACGAGTTCTAGAAATGGATACTATGTACTATGGCAAGTAATTCCACGGTCTCATATGAAGGCTTCGGAAGGATGTCCTCTAGTATTTGAATTCTTGCCACTACTTCTACATTCATTCTTAGTTATTTTAAGACATTGTTTCTCTTGTGGGTATCAAAATGCTTCCTCCTTTCCATCCTTGCTAAGATGGTTCGTAACGTTGTTGTAGGGAGGCCTGGAGTTGGATTATTTTCCAAGTGCCTCCTGACTTGCGATGTAACATATCTGGAAGCATTTCCCTCACCCATAAAAGGTGTCATAACTCCAATCACAGGGCCCCTAGGGCCACTAGCACTAAAATTATCACTAACCATATTTCTCCACAAGTCTTCTTTAACTCTATTTCCTGTAAACATCAAATTGTTGTTGCATTTTATGGGCAGTAATTTGCAATCGGCTAAGAGCAGAGGGTTTGTTCTAGTAGACATTTTGTCAAATCTTCACACATGCCATCATCCAGTAGCATAATGACAACACGATCCATCACGTGGGTCACCACTCCAAGTTCTTATGTTGAGGTTCCAACTACACCGCCTCTTTTTGTTGTGACTTCGTGATACTTATGGAAGAAGTGACCAATGAATTCTCTTGGTATCTATGGATCTAATAATTGACAACTACCACATCGACAGTCTTTCTAAATAACTATTCCAACCCTTGTTCCATTACAAAAACTTCTTCTTATACAAAATCACTCCATGAGCTGAATAACTAACTTCTAAAAATAGGCAATAACTGCCTTTTACATCTATCATCTACATTTCTTAACTAATAACTGATCCTAAAAAATATAAACTAATCTCCTAGTTAACTAGTCTTCAGAAATGATCTTCGACAATCTTCAATAGTCTTCATTCATGTAGCTTGTACTTGGATCTTCCATATTTTTCAACCAACTTCCACTAATTAGCACATGGCAAGTCTAGGCTAGCCATTTCTTTAAGGTAATCTTTTTCCAGTGGGGTCAAATTCATGCATATTGTAAGTATTATGTTTCAATTTTTAATAAAACCAGATCAAAGCCTTGTTTTTTGTTTGGGTTTTGAGGATTGTAGAAGCAGTGTTTTAAATTTATGTTTATTTTTTCTTTTTCGCAACCCACATTCCGCAATACGCAATATGGAAAGCGAAATTCCTTTTTATGGAGGTTTTGAAAAGTGTTTGTCTACAACCTGCAACCTGCAATTTGTGGATTGCATATGTTAAACTTCAGTTTGTTTTCTTGTTTTTCATTTCCACAATCCACAACCCACAAATAAGATTGTGGATTACGAAGGTTTTTTTGTTAATAAAATTTCATTTTTAGGTTCTACATTTATGCAATCCACAATGCAGATTGCGGAAAGCAGAAAGTCTTTCCATTAATAATTCTTTTATTTTCGATTCCATAGTTCCGGAAATTTAATAAAAAAAATGAAAGTTTGTCTATACGCAACCGGCAACCCGCAAATATTTTTCAGATTATGGATTGGAGAAGCTAACAAATTTATTTCTGATTTTAAATATTATCCCGCAACCTGCATCGCGTATTATGGATTGTGGAAACTAAAGATCAAAAAATTTGTTACAACTCATCTCCGCATTTCGTTTTCTCGCTCGAATTTCAACCATCGATTTTCTTGAAATATATGGTGCATATTTATTCTTTCGTTAAGGATTGGTGTATTCAAATCACTTGAAGTTATGAATTCTTCACAATTTTTACTTGCAATTTTTAATGGGGTTTACTCATTGGGCTCACCAATCCTCTGGTTCCCAATATTTCCACGCGTAATTTTTTCAACTCTCAGTGGTTAAATTGACCTCCATTCATTGCATTGCAGCTAGGAATCCATTCATTCATTAAACTGACCCAGTCAAGTGGGAACTTGACCATGCAAGCCCTAAGGAACGGTCTTTTGATGACCATGCTCACACCTAAGTGGCCTCTTTCCACCCAAACGTCTTTTCAAGAGTATATGCTCCCAAACCGCCCCAACAATTCCTGACTTCCCAATTCCCTGACACAGCCGTGACGTAGTTTATTTTAACAAATTGATAAAATCCTGGATGGACAACACTGCAGAGTTCATCCCTAAACTAGACAAGACCCATCCTATTTCCCAATTTAGGGAGCCTTTTTCCCTGTTAGCGGCCATGCTTTGCAAGTTGTAAGGGTTGAAAAATAACATTTACAAACAATTTGCAAAATGAAACCCTCAATTTGACGATAAATATATAGTAATTCATGCCAACAATAATTCCCAAGAGAAAGGGCTCGCGTGATTAAATCTAGGATAACCACAGGATAAGGAACTACCAAAGACATACAAAGGATTCCCTATAATACTTGGAAAGATTGTAATTTTTTGTAATTTTAATAAAGAGACACAGGTTCCTATCTTATGTTTTATGGTTATTCATAAAATTTCTTTCACGAATTTTAATCATCCTCTTATCTATCTGACAGATTGTTCACAGGTTGCTCATTTTATCAAACATGCTAATTTACGTATTGATGTCTCATTACAATTTTAGCATGTCACACATGTATTGAATAAATGCTTTTATTTATTTCATATGTTATTTGCTGCAACTATTGAACAACCATTTATGCCCAGTACTAATTTTTCAATTGGTATTGCTTGAGATAACAATTATGCACATATAATACCTTGAATAAAACATTGCAATTTTTATTGTGTAGTTTTATTTGAATTTGATCAAAATAAATAAGGCTGATCTATATGTTTACATGTTGGGTAATTATTCCTCTGACATCATCCTTATACCACAATTGTTTCACTTTTAAAAGATCTTTCACAATCAATGTCTTAGTTTCACAATCCACAATTGGTTCATGAATCCTTCAATGCCAAATCAAGGACGAATTAGGCCGAGGATAACTCATTGTATTTATACCATGCCTAGGAAGATCAGAACGTAGGTTCTGAACTAAAATATGAATGTACATATTGTTTCCCTATTTGACTTGGTTACATTATTTCATGGTTCAAGGATTGTTTCCCTTTTACAAGATAATGATATAACTCTTCCTGCTAAATTCAAAATATTCCAAACATTAATTGTAATACCCATCTTATGAAAAGCTACATTATCTATATGCTAACATTTTCACTAATGTTTATTCTTATTACTAAATACATTTTTCTCTTTTAAAATATAATCTTTTTTGCATGAAATATATTTTTGTTAATATTAAAATTAAACAAATTCTTATTATCTTAACCTTAGTTTTCATTTTCAATATTTTTACCCTCTTAGTTTTCCTTTATACCTTTAGGTGCAAATTCTAGTATATGTATTATTAAATGTTTAAATTATATTATAATAAGGAAATATGTCAAACTTGAGGAGGGGAGCTCTGCGGCTTGCGGTCACGTAAGAGATGAGGAGGTCATAAGGAAGCCCATGGGGGATTAACAGGAGCCTCCGGAGGTTAAGACATAGGATTTTTCTCTTTTTACTCTTTACCATTGCAGCTCATTGGTCTCTGTCGGCATGGAGAATGGTGCAGAGAAACTAGAGGATTTTGAACTGCTGGACTACACCGAGGACCCGTGGTACCGTATCCCCATTTTCACGATGACAAGAACATATGGAGTTCCTTCTTCAGCAACAATTCAAGACAGGCTGGAGCAACTGCCAGCTAGAAGAGGGGATAGGGTTTTGGAGGATATTGTGCCCTACAATGAAGGAGACAGTTTCGAGCAGTTTTTGTCCAGACCACTGAACCCTTCTTTGGGTGGATCACCCTACACCCTTTTTTCACCTGGTTTAGTGCCTCCTATGCTCTCAACAAAAGCTGTAATTACTCACAGTGAGCCATTTTTTTCATCCCCCACCTCTTTGATAAAACAACTAGACCATAGCCTTCTCAATGAGCTAGATCTCCTCGACGCAGAGCAACCCTTAACCCTAAACGGTCTTGGAGTACAAGAGCAGAGAGCTCTCCCAAAATTCCCAAATAATCCAGAAGATTAATTTCTTCACTATTGCGCCCAGGGACTCTAAATGACTCCGCTCCAGTTTCAAACCACGGAAAAGGTGAGGAAGACATACGAGCAGCCTCGGCAGATGGAAGCTCTGAAAGTGAAATTTCAGGTACCAAAAAATGGAAATACTGTTGTCTAAACCCTTCTAGTGGAACTTTGAATTTGGTCTGCAGAGTAGATATTCCCATCGCAGAAGCTTAGGACATGGCAAAGGTTGCACTAGTTGGAAAAATTCAAGGATGAAACCCTACATAGGGGGAGATGGAAAGTTGAGTCATAAGGAATTGGACGGGCCTCTAGGACTCTGAACCTGAAATTACCCCGCTAGCCAAAGGATGGTTCGATTTTCACTTTGCTTGCAAGGAAGACATAGATTTTTTCCTTGGGCAAGTATGGAACTGTGGAAAGACTCCTTTCAAATTGAAGAATTGGTATCCTCTTTTCGATGCAGACACCGAAAGGCTATATATACAATATCCCAATTTGGGTTCATTTGTTAGGGTTTCCATGGGAGTTTTGGAACCAAGATTCACTAAGGGATAATGGAAGAGCAATGGGAACCTTCATCGAGGTGGACCTCTCCTTCCAAAAAACTAAGATAAGGAAAGTGGCAAGGATTCTAGTATGTCTGAACATTAGAACCAATCTCAGAGACCACTTAAACCTAATTTGGGGCCCAAATATTAGAAAGTAGCTATTAGATTATGAAGGTCTCATTTTTCGATGTCACAAATGTCACGAAACGGGACACTTGGCAAAGAACTTCCCACAAATTCTACCTTCGACGTCATCTAGGAAGAAATGGACTACAAAAGAACCTAGGGTTTCATGGCCAAAAGAGAAATTATTAGAACAAGGAACGATCTGCGAACAGAATGCACCAGAAGGAAATGATCAACCCTTGGGATAGGTCGAGGAATTAACAGTTGCAACCGTCCCCTCGTAGCATTCTCCATTGAGTCAGGACAAGCCCCAGACAGAACAATCGACTTCTTCGGGTATGAATTCCTCTTCATTGTTAAATAAATAGTTGAATGATTTAAATTTAAATAATGATTTACTTCATGATCCATGTGTTTCACTTTTCTCCATTCCTACAATCCCCCCCCCTACAAACTCCCCCCAGGACTTCTCCCTCAGATCACCCTTTGATGGCTCCCTCTACACTCCCAAACCCTGAACCCTTGAACTCATCCTCTTCCTCCATCCACTTTCATCTCAGATCCAATGACATACCTATTCTGTTGAATCCAAAATCCCCACTCAGAGGACTTGGCACAAACCCCACTTTTCCACCCAAAGGACAAGGAAGAGGGAGGCCCTCACATCTCTCGACATCGCAGAATAAGGCTCTTAGAGACCAAGCAAATGGAAAGAAACAAACCCTTTTTGGGGCACTTAGAGCAGTGCAAGCCCTAGAGGGGGCCCCCAAATGAAACTCCTCTCCTTAAACTGTAGGGGTTTAGCAAGTACCCGTAAAAAACTTGCCATCAAGAGGATGCTCACGGTTCACAAACCGGATGTCATCCTCCTTTAGGAAACAATAGGCTCAGAATCAGATGTCACCTCTCTTCTTTCCTCAATTTCACCACAGTACTCCTTCATAGCACAGAGTGCAAGAGGACACTCTGGAGGGCTAGCAATAGGGTGGAATCAATATACTATCAAATACACAAACTCTTGGGGATCCCCCTCAAGTTTAGGAGTCCAGATCAATTGGGAAGAGGAAAACCTAAACCTGAATATTGTAAACATTTATGGGCCTTACAACAACAGAGTGGAGTTTTGGGATGCTTTCAAAAACTCTGTCATCTTGAAGAAGGAAAATATGATAATTGGAGGGGATCTAAATTTTTATCTGGGAGAACTTGAAATTTGGGGACCAAAAGCGAGAACATATTCTTTAGCCCCCTTCTTCAGAAAACCCTTGCAAAACCTGAAGCTAATATATCTAGATCCTCAAAAATTAAATCCTTCCTGGACAAACAGAAGGGTGGGAGAAGACATAATCACAAAAAGGATGGATAGATTCCTACTGACTGAAAATCTTCTAGACAAAAACCTGATGTTCAAACAATGGGTGGACTCAGGAGCTGACTCCGACCACTTACCCATATGTCTACAAAATCTGAAAAATCCAAGCAAACTAACCAGCCCATTCAAACTCTGTTCTGCCTGGATAAAGAATGAGGAGGTGATCTAGATTATCCAAGACAATTGGATCCATATTCAAGTTGAGGAAGGATCAAGCGCTATTGTTCACTTTTCTCAAAATCTAATCAGAATAAAAAATCTCCTTAAGGTTTTGGGCCCATAACAAGAAAATCCAGGATGACCAAGCCTTATCTCAAATTGAGACAGAGTTGGAAGAGCTCTAGAATGCAGAAGGAGGAGGTTTTCTTAATCAGGAAGATAATGAAAGGTTGTTCTCATTGGAAGCTAACATAAATAAAATCCTAAATGAAAGAGAGGAGGTTCTGAGGCTAAAAAACTGATCCATTTGGAGGGAATGTGGAGATGACAACACAAAATTCTTCCAAGCTTTTGCCAAAGGTAGAAAACAACAAAACACTATTTGGGAGCTGAAAAAGGCCAATAACGAGCCAGCCACATCCTTTGAAGACCTAGAAGGGACAGGAAAGGAATTCTTTGAAAACTTGTTCAAAGCAAACCAACAAGCAACAATTGCTGAGTTAATTAAAATATCACAACTTTTCCCTAAGAGTATCACCGAGGAGGAAAATTTGGAACTAATGGAAGAAATCTCAGAGGAAGAGTTGAAGGAAACTCTAAATAGTTTTAAAAAAGACAAGAGTCCAGGTCCAGATGGGTGGACTGTGGAATTCTTCCTGGCATCCTATGATACCATTGGCCATGATCTCCTGCAGCTAGATGAAGAAACAAGAGTAAATGGAGTTCTCCACCCTCCTTTGAACTCTACTTTCCTATCCCTCATACCAAAGAAGGATAACCCGAAAATCTTGGAGGATTGTAGAATATCTCTTTGTGCAACATAACCTACAAAGTGGTTGCAAAAATAATTGCACAAGGACTCAGAAAGGTGCTCTCAAAGCTTATCTCCAAGGAGGAGTTCGGATTTCTGGAAAATAGATAGATCCATGAAGCCATTGGGGTCGCTCAGGAAGGCCTCCATAGTGCCAAGGTCAAAAAGGAAAAGGGGGCTATTCTAAAAATTGATCTCTCCAAAGCCTTCGATAGGGTCAGCTAGATCTATCTCAGGCTACTCCTTACGCACTTGGGCTTCAATTGTTCCATCATAAAATGGATATTTTCCTGCATTTCAACTGCCTCTTTCTCAGTCCTCATAAATGGTGCAACATCACATTTCTTTCATTCAGAACGAGGATTGTGGCAAGGATTCCCACTCTCCCCTCTCCTCTTCCTTTTAGTTGTAGAAGGGATAAGTAGGGAACTGCTAGATGCAAAAAGAATAGGTCTCTTCAATGGAATCAAAATCGCAGCAAACCTAAACATAACCCACCTCCTGTTTGTAGATGGCATCCTCATATTTTGCAACGGTTCAAATAGAGAAGTAGAGAGACTCTCATAATTATTGATTATGTTCTGTAAAGCAACAGGAATGCAGATAAATGTCCATATGTCCACCATCAACACTTTCAACCTAGATGAAGATTCTGTAAGGACCTTACTAGATATTTTTCCCTTTCAGCACTATTCTTTGGATGATGGCATAAAATATCTGGGCTTCATACTTAAAACAAACAGTTACCGGAAGGAAGACTGGAATTGGATTCTAGCCAAACTCAAAGTGAGAGTAAATGCCTGGTGCAATAGATTGTTATCCAGAGCAGGTAGGCTAATCTTGGTCAAATCGGTTCTTGAAGCAATACTAGTCTACTAGATGGCCCTAGCCTGGATACCAAAATCTATTCTGAACAAAACAAAGAGAATCTACTCAAATTTTTTGTGGACGAAAAAAAGGATCAAAGAGTTCTGCCATGGGTAAAATGGGATCAAATTTCGAGACCCAAAGACTTGGGAGGATGGGGCTTAAAAAATCCCCTTCTGTTTGCAAAAGCTCTGGCTGCCAAAGTAGGGTGGATATTAATTTCAACTCATGACCTCTAGACTGATGTAATCATTCACAAGTACATTTCCGCAACCCCCTTCTGGACTAGATCAGAGACCTGGCCAACACAAATGTTCCAAATGGCTCAATCATATGGAAATCTTTATGCAATGCTATCCCTCTTGTTCTAGAGGGTTTATCCTGGAAGGTGGGAAATGGTGCCAGTGTTAGGATTGGAGTGGACCCCTATCCAAGGAGTCAACAAAACTACCTCCTCCCAAACCTTTTAGTGTAGTGATTACATCAAAAAGGCCTCTTCCACCTAAACCAGATTGCAGATCTAGCATCGACAAACAATTGGCATCAGGGCTGGATGAGCTAAAGGATCTAGAGATACCTGAAATTTGGATTGGGGACTGGAATCAGTACACCACTGCTCTGCACACCTCGCACATATAGCTAACCAACACAGCAGATACTTTGGTATGGGAGCATGCTAAGCATGGCCATTACACCTCGAAAAAAAGATACCAACAACTTGTTCTCATTTTCTCTAGCATGATAAAAAATGGTGGTAGGCTGGCATTTGGAAACTAAAGTGTCCCCTGAAGGAAATTTTTTTGACGTGGTGCACTCTTAAAAACAGAATCCTCACTTGGGACTACTTGTAAAAAAGAAACTTTGCTGGCCCTGGATGGTGCTCTCTTTGTAAAGACAATGAAGAAAATCCAAACCATCTCTTTCTAACTTGTAGTTTCTCCAAACAAGTTTGGAAGCATTCACAAACTTTGTCCACCACCACTTTCTACTGGGCAGGCCCCACACTAGAGGATGCCTAGAAATCATGGTCCACAACCCCCCTGACTATACAACTGAAGGCACTTCCTCTCATCCACATATGGGGAATCTGGCTAGCCAAAAATAAAGCCATTTTTCATGAAAAAAATCCATCCCGGAAAAGGTTGCAAATCAAGGACTTGAGATTTTATCCTACTTCCCTCAAACAAAAGACTCCCCAACTCCAAGAATCATTCTGGAGGAACAGATAGACAAAGACATCCCATGGGATTTTTTTTACGGTGCCTCACAGGATTTGAAATGTGGGGGTGGAGCTACTCTTTTTCTAAACTCTACATACCATTTCCAAATCATGATGGTCTTGGGCATGTGATCAAACAACTATGTAGAACTAATGGCCCTGAAGCTCCTTCTTTGTTTTGCCATAGAAAAAAACTGTAAAAAGATTCATATTTTCGGTGACTCATCAGTTATTATAAATTGGATCAACAAAACCCAGAAATGTAGGCACTTATCTTTATTTGCATTATTTGAAGAAGCTTTCAGACTTCTCTCACATTTGGACTCTATCACCTACAAACATGTCTACAGGGAAAGAAACAAGGAAGCGAGCAGACTTTCAAAGACAGGACTGGAACTAGAAATTGGCACTTGGAAAATTGTGGAGTCAAAAGAAGCGATGATCTATGAGTTCTTTCATAGACCCTTTATAGACCCACTGCTGGGCATGGGCAACTCTTAACGCAATCATCTTTCTTTCAGTTAAATTTTGAATCGACTCTACAAGATTTTTTTAGACTATGTATGGAAAAAATTAGATCAAAATAGAAGCATCCTCTCAACTTCAAAGATAAAAGCACAACTATGCGGACACATGACAGAACTCTCAAATGATATGATGACTAGATTTGTATCAGCGATCCTTTTTTGTGGACCTATGTATATTTTTTTCTTATTCTTTTCCTTTACTGCAAAAAGAGAAGAAGATGCATTATTATGATGTAGCTACTGATGTAAAAACTGTTGTAATGCAAGAACATGCGTACTCTATATGTTTTTTTTTATCAATATAAACGGCTTTTTTCCCTTCGAAAAAAAAATAAAGAAATATGTCATAAATTATATGCATTAATAGACTTTTAAGTGATATTATAATAAGGAAATAAGTTATAAAGTTGCTAATATAAAAAGTATAAAGTAAATAAACAGTAAGTTATATATATATAATTTTTTCATACTAGTAAAGAGAAGAAGATGCATCATTATGATGTAGCTACTGATGTAAAAACTGTTGTAATGCAAGAACATACGTACTCTATATGTTTTTTTATTATTAATATAAACAGCTTTTTTACCTTCGAAAAAAAATAAAAAAATATGTCATAAATTATATGCATTAATAGACTTTTAAGTGATATTATAATAAGGAAATAAGTTATAAAGTTGCTAATATAAAAAGTATAAAGTAAATAAACAGTAAGTTATATATATATATAATTTTTTCATACTAATAAATCAAATCAAAATAAAGAGTATAAAATTGGTAATATCAAAATCAAATCATTACGCACTTTTAAAAATATTCTATATTCTATCATTTTAACTTTTTTATATTTTAAAAATAAAATTATACTTTAAAAATAGTATTCTTAATCAATTAATAATAAAATTTCATAATATTAATTTTTATAAATATTTAGAAATTTTATTAAAATTACACTATATTTTGATAAGAATATGAAGCAAAATATAACCACAATTTAAGTGGCCAATAAATACAAATACTGATATTAATCCTTGTGCTGCTGGAAATAATACTGCCGAGTCCGAGGGTAGAGGGCAATGCTGCTGGTTCAAATGATGATGCTGGGAATTCCGCTGTTTCAACTGCTTATGCTGCTCGTACTTATAATAATACTTTTCTAGTTGTTCTGCTTATGCTGCCTTTGCTAGGAATCCTTTTGCTGT
Source organism: Pseudotsuga menziesii (assembly GCA_001517045.1). NCBI lineage: Eukaryota > Viridiplantae > Streptophyta > Pinopsida > Pinales > Pinaceae > Pseudotsuga > Pseudotsuga menziesii. Next base: position 45,472 of record LPNX010412973.1, read on the forward strand.
TGGTTCAACTGTTGACGCTGGGAACGCTGTTAGGAATAATGATTATGCTTCTTCAACTGCTTATGGGAATGATCTCGGTAATGCTATTGCTGGACCCCCTTCTCCTACTCCTCCTACCCCTTAGCTTGTCACTTAATTTTGTAGGAATAAGTGGTTTATTAAACAAATGCTAAACATTAAACTAATTACAAGATCCTTAAACTAATTAAGGAAACCTTACAAATATCTATTGAAGATATAACATAAATATTAAAATAAGAAAAAAAACATAAAACAGATACTATTTAATAAATAATAATAATAAACAAAAAAACTAATAAGAAGTATAAAACTTAAGTGAATTATAGATTTATAAATAATTAAATAATGAATTATTTAAATCTTAATTAAAATGCATTTAAGCATAATCCAATCTATACTTGTTACATTAGCGTTAATATTCTATACTTGTTACATTAGAGTTAATCTTGCTAATTAGCTCAAAGAATTCTAAAATATGAGATAATATCTAAACATCTATAGAATTTCCATGGCAAAACATAAAAGCCAACACCAATCGACATCCATTATTGTATCGGACTCCCTACCAGAAATTATGACTGAATAGTAATAATAATACCAACATATGTCAGCAAGTACGATTCCAGTTAATGCTGTCTAAAAGGGTGGAACAGCTCTATGGGAATCCAGTCGAAGGCTGGCTGTTTGGGGCGGTAAGTTGTGAAGGTTAAGCAGGTGGGTAGTAGGTAGACATAAGTTTAAGAATAACATAAGACAAAGAAAAGATTCCCATGGTAAGTCCAAACCTTTGGTAAACATTAATGGAAAGAAACAAACAGGTCTCACTATTTATGGGATGCATTCATAAAAATTGAAAAATGGATGTGTATGAAAGAAATGGAGTTGTTCCAAATGTTGGAAATGTTTTGACCATATGGACAAAGGCTTTACATCAACTCTCAAATCTGCGAACTCAAATAGCAAATCAACGAACTAAAATTTAAACAGCAGGACACTGAGATGTGTTAGAGAACATTATTACTCAGGGTGTGCAAGGAGTCAGTGTAGTCCAAGTTAGAATTGTATGTAGCTGGCATATGAATTTTTAGTGTGTAGTATTGTTTAAATACAGATTTTCAATGAAAAGAGCTTTTGGGTCGCTGACACTGATCGATCGATTTTTTGTTTTTTTAGATTTTGTGTAGCAGAAAATGATCGATTGATTTTTTGTATCTTTAGGTTTTGGAATACCATCAAGAAGTGGGAATAAACAGTTGATCATTCCTTTTCTCAAAAATGGCTGTCGCTAATGAGCCATCAATCTTCTTCCCATCATCTTCCGTGTGAGAAATCCCACATATAAAGTAAAGAAAGTAGATGACGCAGGAACAGGGATAAGCTTAGATCTTCAGACTGACAAAAGAATGAATAAGCTATTAAGCTGAGACCTTCAACTAGGTCTAGGTCTGTTGTACCAGAGTTGTAGAGGCAGAGTTTTAGTGCAGCCAAGGCACGTGAGGGTGATCTCTTGGATCTTTCATCTAACTAGTACTTGTATGTACTTTTGATGTATCTCTAGTTGTATGAATAATTGTGAGGTACATAAGATTTCTGAGTTGTTTAAAAAATTGATGATGTATGTCAACTCTCAAAAAATTGTCTGGAATTCGACAAAATCCAATTTGAAAAATCAATGATTTTTTCCAGGACAATTTATTTTTGAAGTTTAGGGAGATTTAGTGACTTGAAAAATGGTTAGAGTGCTTGAATTATGCAATTTTAGCATTAAAGAATTTTTGGAAATCATGATTTGAATTCGTGTTGGTAATCAACGTTTTTCCAGGCCAAAAAATTGAAGCTTTAGAATACTGAACTTGAGATTTTCATATAAGAGCAGCACATCATCGTCATGTACATGTAATGATGTACTTGGTGTTGCCTGACTAGTTATTGTATCATATCAAACTGTGCATATCTCACCCGGAATTAAATGTATCATATTAAACGCCCTCTTGTTGTTGCATGATTATCTTTAGTCTCATATCTAACTATTTATATCTTATTAACAACAACATTAAATACATCATTTGTTTGATTATTTATTATATCAAGTCCAATTGTTCATATGTCAATAACAACAAAATTAAATGAATCTTATTAAACTCCTTCCTGTCCCTGGCAATAAACTACACCTTCATCGTGATATGTAGACTTAGATAGCCTTTGCACATGAAAGGCAAAAGCATTTGTTTGAAGCGGGCATTAGGGTAATGATGAAGGCTTCGTTTTAAAATCATCTGTTTCACATGATTGTTTGTTATTGGCACTTTTATATCAGCTGGTTGCTTGGACGTATGTCTTTAATCACACAATGATTTTCCTCCATGTAGACTATGTACCCTTTTTGTATCAGTTGTCCAATACTCAACAAATTATGTTTCAGACCTTCGACATGATAAACATCGCGCATATACTTATGCTCCCCTTTTTTTGTTAGAATACTAACAGTACCTTTTCCCAAAACAGTGACTTGGACATTATTTCCAAGTGTAACATCAGTTTGAATTGAATTATCTAGACTAGAAAATAAATTTAAATTACCAGTCATATGATTGTTGTAGCCTGAATCTAAATACCATATGTCGCATGGACTTTCTTGAATAGTATTGCATTCAATTCGGGATGCACATGCCATCAACATTGCGCTCCACGAAGTGTTGGTGTTTGTCAATTGGTTCTAGGTTTGCTTTCCTTGGTCATATTGTTTCTTCTTGCATTCATATGCATAGTAATCAAGTTTCTTACAATAATGACATTGGATTTTTTATTTATCAAACCTATGACCACTTGACTGACTTGGGTTTTGATTTTGTCATCTACCAGTGACATCTCTAGGACTGCTGTTGTGTCCTCGCCTTGAGAAGTTTCTTCCTTTGACTCTAGAATTATTTCTCCCCCTGCTTCTACCACGGCTTATGGATGACTATGATGCAAATGCACCTTCCAATGATGTGTTTGGTCTGTTGAGTCCGTGTTCATGATTGATGAGTGAATCTTGTAGCTCATCAATATCAAACACCATCATATCTTTGTTTTCTTCCAAGGTCACAACCAAGGATTCAAATCTTGGGGGAAGACTTCAAGAATTTTTTCAACCACCCTTTGGTCTATTATGGTTTCTCCATGAGATTTCAATTGATTTATCAAACCAACAATTCTAGTGTAGAATGAGTCCACTGACTCTGTTACTTTCATGGACAGAGATTCAAAATCTCTTCTTAGAATTAGCAATTAGGAATTTTTTACCTTGTCCAAACCTTGATAGGTGGTCCCCAATGTGTCTCATGCTTGCTTTGTGGTATTTTCTCCTGCTACTCTTGGGAGTATGCTTTCATGCATGGATTGGTGTATGTAGAACAAATATTTTTCATCTTTCTTCCTCTGATCCTGAGGGCATCTTTCTCATCTTGTGAGAGATTATTATATGCATCTTGATTTGCTAGTACTACATAACCATTCTGAACTATTTCCCAAACATCTTCACCTCTAAACAAAGCCTTCATTGTTAGAGACCAATACTCGAAATTATTTATTCTAAAAACCGGAGTTTGTAAATTCCACACATTTGAACCGGAAGTACAAGGCATTTTTTATTTTAAACTTTTAACTTTCCTTAGAAAATTACTTTTTCCCACTTGCTCTCATACGAGATCTTTTTGTTTTCCCTTTTTAACTTTTGTAGAATGTCTTTCCACTAAAATATGCTTGCAACGGAATTACTACACCCAACACAATTTTACTTGGACAAGCTTACTTGGCTTTCAACCAGCTTTTACTGGGACATGAATTAGGTCGCAACCAACTACCAACTAATATACGACCAACTTTCACTTCGACAAAACAACTTTATATTTCCTAGTCTAAAGACTTAGGAATATGAAGAACACTTGCTACACAACTATTGCAACTCACTCACAATATTATTTAAGTCAATATTAAATAAGATTTGTGTCGAACCCTTTCTGTGCATAAAAACTAAAACTAAAAATTTTAGGCAATGAAATGAATATAGATTATTTGTGTCTTTCACTTAGAGTAAATGTAAACAGCATTCACTCAGGTAAATACAATATTATTTAACTCAATATTAAATAAGATATAAAACTTGCATTCAACCATAACCATAAACTTATGGATTTATATTTCTTGTGAGTCCATAAACAGGGCTAAATACAAACTTGGGAATTTACTAGGATGTTTCACTTGTTAGAGAACTTTGGCTCTCAACACTAAAACACAGAAGCTTGAGCTTCAAACTCTTCATAGAGTTTTTCTTCTTCTTCTCTATGCTCTCTTTTTGAGTGAGTACAGATTTACAATCTTATCCTTCTTATCGAAAACTTTTACCCACTAAAATTGCTTGTGTGTGAAGCTACCAACTTAAAATTAAAAACTGTAATAATAACCATCTACCTAGAAACTTAGCTTCAACAATTAAATTCAACTGATTTATATAAGATAGACTTGATCTTTTCATTGTGTCACAGTGTCTTACAGTTTCTCACCTGCTATACAGAGTCAGCTGATCAGCAAGTAATTAATATTTCCAACATTACTCAAGAATTATGATCTCTAGACTGCGTTAATCTTCTGTCTGTTGCTCCTTCTTACCCTATACTCCAATATTCTATTTTAAAAAACTCATGGTGAATTTTCGTTGCGAGATCTGGTGCTTAGACCAACTATTACTCCTTGAAATGCCAACATGGTTTGAAGAATTTGGAAAACACTGTAGCTGATTCCATGCAGACCGACCTGCATACATACATCCTAAGGCTGTCCTCTTCAAACAAAATAAAAATCCCTACTCCTGAGTCTTAGACCAGTCCTGCTAAGAGGAAGCTCCCTGAAGCAACCTATTTCGTTTTGTTTTTCCTAGTTCTAATTCCCATCATTCAAAACATTAAAAAAACATGAACAGTGGTAATTTTCTATGATATAGTTTTTATTTAGGTCAATGTATAGCTTAAAAAGGTTAAAGTAAAAAAACAGATTAACCATATCCACTTTCTTACAAACCACATTTAGGATCGCATTTATGCGGATTGAAAACTAAGTTACAATAGTTTGTTTTCTTTTAAACATATAAAATTTATGAAATTATATATATATATATATATATA
>LPNX010412973.1:50718-74427 GCA_001517045.1 Pseudotsuga menziesii
TTTAAGAATATATTAATTTGCAAAATATTTTTAAAATGGTTATTTAATTGTTTTTAATAATATTTTTTTTTCTTGTTATTCACAAGAGAATTATAGATACAAATATAGGCTTAGGTTGAATCAACATTCAAGCTTTTGCATCAATGATCATAATAGAACAAAGTACAAAGCTTTTGTTCACTAAATTTTCAAAATGACAAAACAAATAACTTCATAACTTGAAGTTACTAATGATTGAGATAGAAGATTTAATTTTCCTGAATCATGCCCCTAGACAACAAGCGACCATCCAAATATTGGTCCTAAAAATGTAGCCCTTCATTTAGCCCAATTTCCTTCTTTGATAAACCATCAACAAGAGAGTTTAATTGTCGAAAAAAGGTGTCTACAAGAAACAAACTATATTACAGATTGAAGCTCCCAAATTATAAGTTTCTACTTCTTAAGGATGGAAACCTCCAAATTAGATTCCACATTAAACCAATCCATAATCACTCTAGAGTCTCCCAAAAGCTAAAAAGAGCCAATACCAATTAAATAAAGAAACTTTAACACAATCCATATTGCCAATAACTCCCCCTCGTGTTGGTACCTTCTCCACATCCCATCCAAATATGGAATATTTTTCTACCACTTAGTCTAAGACAAATACCACAACCACTAAGACCCAAATTAGAAGCACAATAAAAAAGACCAACGAGTGCATCACTCAAAATATAAGGGAAATTAATGATTCTTGAAGCTTTCTCATTTTTGAGTAGTATGATATTCTTGATGAGCCTCAGAAATTTGAGATCTTATAAGAGAAACAATTCTTCTTTCATTTGAACAAAATGATCAAATTTGTACTTCTCCAAATTCCCAATAAGACAAATAGTGTCATGAACCTCTAAATTCCATAAATAATTTATATATATATATAACATATAACATTAAACACATATTTACGTTCCTAAGATTCATTAGTTATTATTACATGAATACATTTGTTGTTGCTTGTATAGTCACTTACACAATTCTTTAAACTGCTCTATGAAAGGTTGCACAAACTGTGGATGTTTACAGAGTTTAACGGCATGTTGTTGTCATATCTAAAGGTGTTGTTTTTCTTCATTTTACACATTTATCTTGTTTATGGTTTACAAAAGGATTTCTTAGCCCTAAGGCTAAATATTGGACTCCATCTCCCGCCTTAACTCTTAAAGCATGATGCTTTGGTTGTATGATAACATGCGTGGGAGACTAAGGGTATAACATTGATCCCAACATTTACATGTAATAAGGCTTTAAAGGACCCAAGGCCTAACCGTGGTCCTAAAACGCAAGCTTATAACATAATAATTGAAAGGACAGAAGGTATAACCGTGGTCCTAATGCATAAAGGCTAAAATGTAATATGGTTTAATGTGTTGATTTCTATGTTTAAACATTATGGGCTATGGGGTTTACACCATAGTCGATCCTTGGCATGAATGCAATGACTGATATGTGAAGAGCTATTGGTCATGTGTTATGATGGTTATACGGTTTGTACTATGGTTTGACTTGTAAATTAAAGTGTTTCTCTAGTTACGAGTTGACAGCACATCCAGGCCCTAAAGAATTGCTCGAGGATGAATCTCGGATGTCCACCTGTATAGTGTGTAGAAAGGGTTTTCATTAGGGTTTAATGTGTCAATATTTTTGTTAGAACCCTTCATTGTTTTGGTTATTCGATTTGTATGCCTAGGAGTAGAGGCTCAACCCTATCATGGCGATTTTATGGGGTTCTTGTGTAAAAACATGATAGTCGTTAATGGCATTCTTCCTAGTTTATTTCCAAGTTGTAAAGGAGGTATTCTCGGCGTTAATGGCCACCCATAGCTTGTTGTTTTTCTGCAAAACAAACCTGGCCACCATATTCAGCTTCGAACTGCCTTTACCAGGTAAAGAAACACTTCCTAAACTTTGCAAGGATGTTTTAAAATGTTTTATTAACTCTCAGTTTTGCAGCGACTGACACTTTTAATGTCTCTTGCAGGTAGAGGAGGGATAAGGCATCCAGGAGTAGTCGACCCCTATCCCTCTCTGCATTTCAACAAGGTAAAGAGAACTATACTATATACTATTCAAATATTTTTACAATAATCTATGGTTTTAACTATAGTTGATTGGTTGCAGGTTCGAGAGCACCAACGAGGATGGTGACAGGGTTTGCTCCTCCCAAACCCACGTCTTAGAATGCCAAGGTAAGAATACAAATCTTTACTCTGTTTATTTTCTAGTTTTTTTACTTCGTTATACACGGTCATTGACTGAACCAGGGTTTACTTGTTGTAGGTGGCTCTTGGTTGGGTCTTGGGGTTGTGAAGAAGATCCAGTCTTCTTCCTCTTTACAAGATAATTTACTGGGTTTTGTTTCAACCCTTAGGGTTTAAAATCTATCTAATAGACAACTTCATAGCCTCTCTATTCCAACATTTGTTGTTAAACTTGATGTGTGCGTAGTTTCTTATTCTATGAATTACAAGATTATTGTGGGTGCCATCGTGGATGGACTTATCACCACTTCGGTTAACATGTAAAATTATTTCAATTTTGAGGTTTTAATAGAAGGTGGATGCCATCATTTATGGTCTTACAGCCACAAGGATTTTCAGTCCATTTTTTTAACATTTGATATTTAATAGAGTAATATGACCCTTAGGGTCTGTGCCTGATTCTTATTTATGCATTTGGAAATTGTGTATTTCTATTTAAGATAGTAACTATCATGAATTGAATTCTTTGAGTTGGATTGAAGCGACTTCCCTTGTTATGTACCATTAGATCCTATGCATTTAGTTATTTTATTTTGATTGATACATCCAATTACTATACTAAATTTATACCAAGGCTTAAATCTATGATGGACTTACTGCCACGTATTGGATTTGATAAGATTTGTTGTTGCTAAGAGTATGTGCATTCTGTATATTAGATTTTAGTTTCTAAAATATTGAAACACGGTTTTAGCTTGTGTGATCAGTATAGATGTTGAAGGAAATCATGGTAGTAGATCCAAGCATTTATGTTGATACCCTCGTCTACATTAGGGACTGCTAGTTAAATAAAAGATAGGATAATTGTGATTTTCATTACTACGTATAGTTAATTATCCGTAATTTTATGTAGTGTATCTACAATGATTCCCTTAGGCCATGATCAATTTAAATATGGCATTCTTGATCTTATATTGAATGTTTATGAAATGATATGCATTTTAATATGTTATAATTCTTATGAAGGCCTCTCATCTCTTAACCTATTAAAAGAGTATCTATATTAAAGTATTTTTTCTATTAGTTTATGCAGAGGATTACTTGACTGTATTATTTGATTGTTAATTGTAAATATGTAGCATCTTCTGTTACTCGCATTCCTTCGATCTCAATCTCTGATATGGTTAAGTTGAGATTTTTATCAATCCTTTCGGCTCTTATTTTGTTTAAGAAAAGCTATGGATAAAATGATTGCTAAGGTCCTTCGATGTTTGACCAATTATCTGTGAGTTTATTAAATGGATTCTTTCTCTCTGTCGTGTTGAAAAAGTATCTAAGATTATAATATGATTCTTCCCTTCGGATAGTTTATATAAACAAACTAGGTTGTGAACCTATGTAACTACTTTATACCATGTAATTAGATCTTTTGTTAATTTTATTTCAATTGTTTTAATTCACACATAAGATATGAAGTCTCGATTCGAATATGAAGGCCCGAACAAAGATTCATAAGGAGCCCTATAATACTAACTCATATTTATTTTATAGGCATGACTATAATAACATGAAAGAATATCTATATTTGAAACATAATAGGAAATATTAATTGAATAGATGCATACTAAATCTCTATTCTATTTAGATGCATAATGTATCAATACTTTAATCAGATGCATAATAGATCAATACTTAATTCAAATGCATAGTATATTTCTACTTAAAAGAAAGTAGTTGTGATTCAAAATTAAAATAAACATACTTATGTAACTAGTTCTAATTAGTTAAGAATTAAGACAAGGAACTTGGCACCACTATCAGGAAAATAGAAATCGAATAGTCGTTCATCCCAACCAACTCCTAGAGCATCCAAAATCACTTGCTCTAGAACCCCCGAGCATATTCGATGAACCACAAGAGAAAAATCCACTTAATGCACCATCTCTTGCATTATCAAATTCAATTCCCCGTCCAATGCTAGCCTCCTACTTGCTAATGGATATACTATTATATAGTATGTTTCCTAGGAATTGGTCATTTATGAGCCTCCTTCTATTTAGCACTCAACAAAGAGTTGTGAACTGGTTTTGGATAAGATGCCTCCTACACCTTGAGTTCTCACTTAGCGGCTTCAGACACTTGTCTTTTCCTCTTGTGGTTCAGCAAACACTCTTCAACAACTATTTCATTTATGTCCCCTCTAGTATCTTTATTAAAAAAATAATAATCCATTGTACATTTGTCTTATTTTTGACTTCTTATCAAAAATATTTAAAATAATAAAATAAAATATTCTAAAATAATTTAATAACAATTTATTAAATCTTGGTGTATTACAAATAGAGGAAGAGCCTTGAATTTATAGCATGTTGTAACTTGGTATAAAATATTTTCTTATAGAGAACCTTTACGACAAATGAAGACTATTTCTTGTTAGGATTATTGTAATCCTCCCTTTTCCACCATAGTATAAATGTTAGTGTCCTAGCTTAGGATTATGTTTCCACTTCATTAGTTCCATGGAGAAGTTATCTGGGGCCCATATACCACTTGATTCACCGCTTGGCATGAGTTTATGAGCTCCAAAGACCAATCCCTAGATTTTAGAATCCCACACTAAATCATGGGAGTCCCACCATCATTTCACCCTAGTCTTTGTTTAGTTATGCTCTGACGGGACACATTCAGTTCACCTTCAGTTATCCTAACACCACTTTTGCATGATTTAAGGAGATTAGGCGCATTTTCTCACCTACCTTGGTCAGTTAACTAATTGTGAGGTATTTTAGTTTTCTAGAGTTACACTAGTGAGCCTCTAGTGGTGATTTTACACAGTTAGTGATGTCTATATTTAGTCCAAGTCATGGGATTCAAAACACTCCTAGAGGATTCAAATTCTCTCTATTGTATCATGGATGTATTTCATATATTTTAATGATTATTCAGTTATGGTTATGCTGCCGAATTCTTTCCTCTTGTATGAATAATTTCACCATGATTGTTTGGAAATTCTTGCACTAGAATTCTTCCTCATTCATGCTTCATTCATTGTGAGGTTCAATCCAGTGCTGATCCTATGGCTTTGTTAATTTTACATTCCCAACAGTCTCCCAAAATTTTGGGCCATAATCACATTCAATAAACAACTGTTGTACATAATCAACTCTGTTGTTGCAAAAATTACAAGAGTTTGGTCCCACATAACTTCTCTTCAAAATATTTTCCCAAGTTAAAAAAAAATCTCTAAGGAAAGCCTACAAAAACATTTCAACTTCAATGGAGCATTGAGATTCCAAAGCAATTTATACCACCATCTCTCATCACAAACCACATTAGATGATACAATTACTTCATATGCCTATTTTTCATTTACCTACCCAGATGCTACATCCTAGGACCATAAATTTTTAGCTTATGTCTGTCAATCTAATACTTGCATGTTTCAATCCCTTTATGCAATTATCCATTAGAGGAAATTTGGGGTCTAAAATGGGCCTTATAAGAAAACGTGCCAACAATAATTTTTGTGAGTTGGAATTCAAGAACCAATATAATTTCAATAAAATGAATCAACCATAATGGTTGAATTGACATATTTGTCATAAAAGAAAACTATTTTTTTTGTTCATATTTTGAACATATCTCCATGTGTTTTTACTCAAATTTCAGGAGGGAGAGCTTGTTGGATGAAAAATTTAATTACGCATGCAACAAGTACGCACACTGCATACTTTTGATGAATCCCTCTACCCCAAAAATAAGAAATACCTGAAAAAACGTGATGATGATGTCATCATCACCACGTTTTTTCAGGTATTTCTTTTTTTGGGGTAGCGGGGTCCATAAAAAATATGCAATGTGGGTACTCGTTGGATGCAGAATTAAATTCTGCATCCAACGAGCTCTCCCACCTGAAATTTGAGTAAAAACATAGGGAGATATGTCGAAAATAGGAACAAACAAAGTATTTTTTTTCATTCTTCCTCCAAAATTAATAACAATTATTTTATTATTTTATCATTTTCCTTAGGAGGCCCATTTTATACCTCAAATTTCCTCTAATGCTAGTCAATTTCTTGATCACCCTGAAGGCCTAGTTCTCCCATAAGATTACCATTAATTTGCTTCAAGATAATCATTGACTATTATTTTTTACTGAGCTATATAAATAAAACCAAATGTCTCAAATATGTAATAATTCCTTTGGTGAGTTTGTAAACACCATTAATACCAATGAAAGGATCCTCTCCAAGGAGCACTTGATACTGGTTCCCCACCTTCTAAGCTAACCAGTTACTAACCTATGTAAAGGAGTCCATTAAACCTCTCCAAAAGTTGGAGGCATCACAATATACATATTTATTAACAATTCTTATCTAGTCAGTAACTTGCTTATTATTCAAATATTTTTCTCGTAAAAAACTAGTCCATAAACCAAAACCAAACAAACCCCTCCAAAGAATCTTCATACTCAAAGCTTGATGAAACCAATAGTTTTTTTTGAATCCCCAACCAACTTATTTCTTTGGTGTGCAATCTTTTCCCATTTCACAAGATGAAAATTATCCTTGTTTTTTCCCTAGACCATAAAAAACCAAACATTTCTCATCTAATTTGACCAAGAATAGACATGATAATCTTAGCAAGAGAAAAACAACACACTTGTATATTTTCCAAGACCAATTTGAAAAGAACCATCCTGCCACCAAGGGATAATCATAGATAACACTAGTTCTCCAGTTTCTTCTCTACTTTTTAATATCCAAAGCCAATCTTCCTTTAAAAATTTGTTTGGTTTCAAATACTATACCAAATACCTAAAAATTTAATCTAAAGGTTATATATGAAAAGGGAAAATGGGTTCTACTTATTCCATCACAAATCCATCAATTCTATTTTCTAGAAAACAAGATTTATGCCATACCAATATCCATACTTGAAGCTTCACAGAACACTTGAGTGATTTCACAAAAGTTGCTCCACTGATCTAAAGAACTAGCACCAAATAGAAGAACATCATTTAGAAATAGGAAATGAGTGATGATATGCAAGGAAGGGATTTTAACCCCTTTGAGTATCCCATCTCTTTTAACCATCCCAATCATCCTACTTAAACCTTACAGTACTATGAGAAATAAAAGAGGAGACAAAGGATGTATGTTCCCAAGGCCCTTTAAACTTTTGAAGAAACATCTTGGAGAACCATTAATTAAAAATGATGTGACAGTGATGTCACACAACCCATGATCCAATCCACAACTTCTACATAGAGTCTCACATGGAATAAAACAAGTCTCAGAAGTTCACTTTATAACAGTCCTTCATAAGGTTCGTCTTCAAAATTAATGCCCTCAAAATCTTAACCTTTATTGAATGCAAACTCTCCTAAGCTACACCCACATCATCAAGATTTTGTTATTATAAAGAAACCCAAAATTTTCTTTTGACATAACTTCCTTCGTCTTACCTTTAATCCAATTAGAAATTATTTTTGCAGTGATCTTGTATACTAGATTACATAGGAAAATTGGTCAAAAATCACCAAAATTTGATGGGTTTGAGAGATTTGGTATTAATTCTATGAAAGTATCATTTAAATCACCTAAAACATTCCCTCTTAATCCAGATTATTCCACCACCTTTAGCAAATTTGGCCCAACAAGATAAAAAAAACTCAATAAAAACTTCCACAATCCAACCATTCGTCTCTGAACTCTTTGATTTGGAAAAATTCTTTAAAATTGATTCAATCTCATCAAGTGTAACAAGACTACCAATTCTTTGGCCTTCTTCTTTAGGGAAAAATCTGAAGCAAAATTAAATTGCCTACATTTGAGAAGCAATATTGTTTACACTAAGCTCCTTAAATAATGAAGAAAAATGTGACTTATAAATCTCAACCAAACCTTACTATAGAAATGATATTGTTATTAGCATCCTTTAATTCCCAAAATAGAGTTAACAGTACAATGGCGATTCACACATTGTTGAAATAACTTATATAGAGCTGATAGTACAATGGTGATTCACACATTTTTTAAATAACTTTGTATTATTGTCACCTTGAGAGACACGTGAATAGATATTTATTTTATATTTAATCAATTTATTTTCTTTAATTGTATATAATAATGTAAAATCAAATTCATTTCATCAATTTATTTTTATAAAATAATTATAGATTGTTTTTTTGAATTTATATTTCGAGGCTCTGTATTTTTCCACTTTACCTTATTCTAATTATTTTGATCATGGTTTTGATGCATTTATTTCTTCCCTATATGATACTTTTGGTGCTAAGTGATTCACTCTTCGACCATTATTTTGGGTGGATATTGTAATAATTCTTGATAGAAGTTAAAAAAAAGGCCATTTTGCATATTAATATTGTTGTCAAATAGTGCGAATGCATAGTTAGTATGATTAAATTTTTGGGATGGAGAATTTTGTATAGTAATGCCATATAGTTAGATAAGGGGTTTTGTCGTTTGTGTGATATGTTTTGGTTTTCTTTTAAATTAAAAATAAATTTAAACACTCGTTGATGATTATTGATAAATAGTAATGCTTGTAGATGTGCGTTCATAGGCTATGTAGCCACTAGTGCCTAATGATATAAAAGTTTGTCTGAAAGATATAACGAATATACTATTACTTAGTATGTATAGAGTTGGTTGATGCATGGTTTGGAGTTAATGATAGTATAAGTTTAATGTTGCATTGGTTATAGTTCTGTTTTGGAAGTTGAATTTCGAAATAGGAAGTAAGATATTTAAACAAAGCTATAGCCCACTCTAAGGACGATATTATTGAGTAGACTCAAGTTCCTACTTCTAATGGGGATGTTGTTTTCCTCAATAGAGCTACCTCTGCTAACATTTATCATAACTAGCCTTATAAAGTCCTTCTTGTTTGGTTTTAGACAAGGAATCGATGTTGTTAATGGATGGAAATGAACAAATTTTAGTAAAACAATAGCAATAGTAATGATCTTTAAATTATTGAAGTTTATATTATTTGGAGATGTAGCAATTGATAGTTTTCTTTTATGTGACATATATATTTATCAATCTAAATACTACTACTACTTATGTTTAATGAGGATGAAAATAAGCATTTTCATTGCTATCTATTTTGACTATGTATGAACACATTATTGAATATGCATGATAAAATAAATTATTATATTTATCAATCTAAATAATACTACTACTACTTATATTTAATGAGGATGAAAATAAGTATCTAGTTTCACTATGTTTTTTTTCAGAGAAAAAATACCAGCCTTTGTTATTCAAAAAGAATCAAAAGACATCTTTTACATAGTCATCTATGTGTAGCATGTTAACTGTTCAACACAGTAATGCACATAGGAATATCTGAAATACAAAAAACATGACTGAACAGCTAACAAGTGACAAAGAACTAAAGTCTGATCATTGCAGACTTTTCTCATCTAGTTTCACTATGTATGAACACATTATTGAAAATGCATGATAAAATAAATTATTATTTGACTAAGCTATGACATGTTATGCTTTATTGAGGCTAGAAAAATGTGCACACTAGTTTAATGGTTGTGCTTTTTGTTTTCCTAAACATCTAAACCTATCTTTGATTGAGGTGAATGGTTATTGACCAATTATTTAATAGTTGTTATTGTTATGCAGGTGTGTGTAAGTTCACGATGGTCACTTTTGGCGCGTTAGATATAACATAAAACTGAAGAAAAAAAACATCCTTCATCTTTTATGGCTATTTTGAGACACCTGCACAACCAATGTTAGTTTCAATGAGAAAATATGAAATGTGGAAACTGAATTGTATTTCTGAAAATATAATTTTATTTATTGAAAATTTTCATAACTAGCTCAATTATAAAAATTTTAATATTGACATTTCATTTTCTTGCAGATTATGAGGTATATGTCCTTGTTGGTGCATTTTTTGAGTGCATAAATGATGGAATCAATATACAAAAAGTTATAAATATGTAGATAACAAGTAGTACTAGTGTAGTGTCAATTTTCCAAAAAAATAGCAAAATTTTTATTATTATTATTATGAAGGTGAGGAGACCACATAATCACTGCACCAAGTGTTGGTGAAGATTTTGAAGGTCTTAATATAATGATGAAGGATTGAAAATTTTAAAGCATGTAGAGGTAGGTGTCTAGTAGTATAGAATATATATATATATGAAATGGTTGAGAAATGAAAAAGCTATGGACAAGACACCAACATAGTGTTTTCTCGGTTAAGAAGTTGTCATATGTAAAATAAAAATAGTAAAAAATAATATATTATTTTTAAATTACATAATTATAATCTGAAGAATTAGTTATATCTATGTCTAAAATTACATAGAAGATGATTGTGTGTAGCATATTGTAATAAGTCATCAAACACATGCATATTGGATAAAAGGAAAAAATTGCCATTAATTATGGTTTACTATATTCCATAATAAAGGTTTGTTGCGTCGAGAGGTGCTCTACAACCCAATACGGGGGAGATCTTGTAACGTTATGTAACGTTCCTCTTGTAAATGTTGGCCATAAAAAATAAAAATTTAATTATCCTCCAAAATAAATGTCAGCCCCAAAAACAACCTAATACGGGGGAGATGTTGTATGTTCCTACCTAACAAAACAATAAAAAAAAAATTTAATTATCGGACAAAACAATTGTAAGGCAGAAAATCAACACAATATGGAGGAGATGTTGTAATGTTCCTACTTAATAAAATAATAAAAAATAATAAATTGAATTATCCGCAAAAAAACTGTTGGTCGTGCACATGGTTTTAAAACCATGTGCAAGGCCTCCTAAACAACCCATGGTTATATTGTACATGGTTTAGGAGGGCCTTGCAAATGGTTTTAAAACCATGTGCAAGGCCTCCTAAACAACCCATGGTTTTATTGTACATGGTTTAGGAGGTTGTTGCAAATGGTTTTAAGACCATGTGCAAGGACTCCTAAACAACCCATGGTTTTAGGAGGGCCTTGCACATGGTTTTAAAACCATGTATGGGGAGGATGTTGTAATGTTCTTTCCTAAAAAAATAAAAAATATTACATGTCGGCCATAAATAGTATTAAATATGATATGTCGACCTTAAATAAAAAGATGTGTCTTTTGGTATGAATCACACAAAAGCTGATAGTTGAGTGCAATACTTAAGAAGAGGTGTGCACCTCCAAATATTTGATCCCTCTCGGCGCTTGATAGAGCCTAGGATTTGGATCTAGACTGGTTTAATACTAACCCAAATCCAAAGTAGACATGTAGGATTAGAGGTGACATGCAAACATGGTCTAAGTGTTAAAAAACATGAGTGCATTCCTTTTAAATTTAAATTTCCCACTCATCCTCATCTCCTGTTGATGGAATACAAATCAAGCACACGATTTAGAGCTATAATTTTATAGATTAAAAATGCGTGCATGGTGGTGGTGATGATGATGATGATGATGGTTAATGTCCACTCAGACCAAACTTTGGTCTATCGGACCCAAAGAAATGAATTATTTATTTATTTTTTTAAATTGTATTTCTATGCTCAAAGAGCTTGGAGAGAAGCGTCATGAGCTCACTATAATTTTGACAAGTTAAAAGGCTAGGAAGGTTGGAATTACAACAGAGATTATGAAACTGATATCTGATGTGAGTGTATGGAGGGCATTCTAAGAGGAAGTGTTTTTCATCCGCAATGTTCATATTCTCACAAAGATGGTAGATCCTTTCTACCCATGGTGTTTTAGGAACTTCCCAATGATCAGTTTAACCATGAAGCTCATGAGAGTTTGTTCTTATCTTGGCTATATTAATTTTTTTCTTTGAGCTAGTTAAAACTGAGAGATACTTTTGATCTTCTAGAGTAGGGTTGATGACCTCCTTATAATATCTTTATTTTATTTTATCCTCTAAATCTTTCTCACACCGCATTTTCTCCTTAAACTTACAAGTGCCAATATTTTTAATGTTATTTATATTTTGCAATGCAACATTTTCGTCGATCTCCCAACGGTTTAACCAAGCCCTGGTATCTTTATACCAACCTCGCTTGAGCCTTAGGTGGTTTTGGCTGGAATTTAAAGCTAGTTTAGGAAGTCTATGGCCTCCCATGTTATTGATTGTGTGCTTGTACAAGAGGATCCTAGTCATAGCTAAGCTCTGGATAGGGGAAAGACCCACTTCTATAAGGAGAATAGGGTAGGGTGTATTGCTTTTAATTTTGAGGTTATACATTATAAAACGCTTCTGGATTTGATCAATATTTCTCCAGGATTTTGTAGAGATGTTGCAACCCCAAACCTCAGACCCATACAAGATAACACGTTACATGGTATGTAAATAATGAAAAAATCACATAATCTATTCTTTATAATTTGAACATACAAATCTTTTACCATGCTCTATTGGTCATAAACCATTAGTAAGAATAGATATATTTTTGCTTGGTAATTAAATGGGTGGTACATATTATATAGTATATATAATTGGTTGGACTTGAATATCACATAATAGATATAATATAAGTATCGAGTAGTTAATAATTGCAATTTATATATAATATTATTCACTTGTCATTAGTTATTGCACATTTCATATAACATAATGTATTTAGCCATTAGTTATTACATATTTAACAAAACTTGATGAAATTAGTAAATTATTAATAATTATATATAATATAATTTATTTACTTCTTCCTATACTTGCATAGAAAAGTAACAGTAGATAGTCTTCTTGCAACACCCACAAAGCATACCCATTCCTAGCTTGAACTAGCTTCAAAGAGAGAGAGAGAGAGAGAGAGAATTGAATGAGATAAGGGGGAAGAATGGATGGATATGGAGTGAGGGAGAGATGGAGAGAGAGAGGGAAAGAAATATATATATGGAGGAAGGGAAAGAAGGTGTGGGTGTGTGTGTGTGTGAGAGAGAGAGAGAGGTGGGGGGGGAAGGGGGGTGAGTCATAAAGAGATAGATATAGAGTGTGGGGGGGGGGAGTGGATGGAATGATGGAAGGAGGAAGTGTGTGAGGGAGGAGGAGTTGGATATTGATGGAGAAGGAGGGTGAGAGAGAGAGAGAATAAGAGAGGTAGGTAGGAAACAATGATAATAGAGATGGGGTAGTGATGGGGGTGGGGAGAGAGAGAGAGAGAGAGAGAGAGAGAGAGAGAGAGAGAGAAAGGTATGGGCCAGGTTGGGAGAGATAAAGAGGGGGAGGGATAATGGGAGGAGAGAGAGAAACAAAACCATAGAGAGAGGGAAGGAGAGGAACCTAGAGAGAAAGGGAAATGGAGAGAGAGGAAGAGAATGGGATAGAGGGAGAGGAATGGTGGGAGGGGGGATAGAGAAAAATGGAAGGAAGGAGGGTGAATGATAATGCAAGAGGTAGAAAACGGGGTCGGAGGAGTGAGGATGGGAGGGGAATGGCATGGGAGAGTGAAAGGGGTAAAGATAAGAGGATAAGAAGAGAGAGGAATGGGGGATGGAGGTGTAATTTAGGGGGAGGTGTGTGTGTGAGAGAGAGAGAGAGAGAGAGTGAGAGAGAGAGAGAGAGAGAGAGAGATGGGGGGATTCGGGGGGATAATGGGAGGGAGGGATATAGAGGGTGGGAGGGAGAGAGGGAGGGTGAGAGAGAGGGGGGGGGAATCATGGATAAGAAGGGGAACACAACATAGAAGAAGGGAGGGAGAGGGAGCGAAGGACATATGGTAAGTGAGTGAGGGAAATATATAGGGAGGGAAGAATGGCAGATGGGGGAGGGAGATAGAATAGGGGAACATGGGGGATGAAGAGAGAGATAGGGAGGGTGGGAGAGAGATGGGTGAGATAGAGAAATAAAAGGAAGAGAAGGAGAGATGGGGATGGAGTGAGGTAGGGGAGAGGGATGTGGGAGTTGAGAGATAGATAGGCAGATATATATATATACATGGAGAGAGAGAGAGAGAGAGAGAGAGGAAACTAAAGATGATGGAAGAGAGAGAGTGGGAGAGTGATAGGAATAAGTAGGAGAGATAGAAAGAGAGAGAGAGAGAGAGAGAGAGAGAGGGATGGAGGGATAGTGAGAGGAATAAGAGAGAGAGATAGAGAAATATATGGATAGAGAGAGATAGGGACAGGGGAGAGAGGGAGTTAGGGAGGGAGTGAGGGGAAATGGAAATCGAAAGAGGGATGGTGCTAGAGGAATGGAGGGATTGTGAGAAATAGAGTAAGTTAAACAAAGTGGGTGATGGGTATTGAGGAAAGGAGGTGAAGAGAGGGGGAATAAGAGAGGGAAGAGGGGGGAGAGTGAGGGAGGAGAGAAGGTGTGTGTGTGTGTGTGTGTGTGTGTGTGTGAGAGAGAGAGAGAGAGTGGGGAGGAGGGATGTGGATGGAGGAAGGGAGGATGAGAGGGAAAAAATAGGGTGAGGGAAAGTGAGGAATGGAGTGGAAAGGATGATGTGAGAGAGAGAAAATGAGAGAGAAGTAAACAGGGGTGGAGAGGGAAATAAAGGGAGGGAGGGTTGGAGAGACATGGGGAAAGAGTGTGTAATGTCTCCATTTTGACCCTAGAATGTATTGGGTTGTTATTATGTAAATGCTTTGTATATGTAATGTATAAATCCTAGCATGAGGCTTAAGGCCAAGGCCTAGATAATGGATAATTGGTTTGTATATACAAGTAATATATTTTGTTCTGTAATCCATCGGCCATCAATCCATCAGAAATGTAAAAACATGTAAAAATTTATATATGGAAAATCAAATGTTTAAGTCTGACTATGGAGGCAACAAAAATGAGGGGCTATGACATTGACTAGGGAGAGATGAGAGGGTTATAGGAGGTGACCACTACTGTGATGATTCATTATGAGAACCCCCATGCCATAAATGGAAAGAACCACTACATTAATTTCCCACTTTCTAGCATTTAGTTAAGTTATGAATGACGAC
Source organism: Pseudotsuga menziesii (assembly GCA_001517045.1). Taxonomy (NCBI): domain Eukaryota; kingdom Viridiplantae; phylum Streptophyta; class Pinopsida; order Pinales; family Pinaceae; genus Pseudotsuga; species Pseudotsuga menziesii. The sequence goes on from LPNX010412973.1 coordinate 65,909, forward strand.
TGGGAGAAAACATCGTGAGTTTAATGAGCAGAGAATGATCGTAGGGAAAGGATGATAAATGTATGTTTCTTATTGGATCAAAAACTATGCATGGAAGTTCGATCCCTTGTATTTGAAAAAGAGGAAAGAATAAATCCATCCAGATTCATTCAAACATACTTACCTCACTTGTCTGATATCCAGGACGAGAAAGAGAAAGAGAAATAAACTAAGAAAAGAAAATCCATTCCCATATTTATCATCTTGCAACAATGAGGCTAGTCTAGTCTGTAAATGATAGTAAATCCTACAGTTTGAATTGTATAATTGATCTCATAATAATTGGCAATTACAAACCAAGAGAGATTGAAGGTTAGGGAGAATATGAGATTAAATTTCTTAATATACCTAGTGAAGCTTTTAATCCATAGAGTTAGTAGTCTATACCTTTCTATGACCACCCTAAATAGCACGAGAGGGAAGGGGTTCATTAGGGACTGTGTAGCAGTGAAGGGGACAATCCTTGTGTTGGGTGTGGTAGGTATTGTGTGTGCCAAGGCTTGTTGAACTATTGGATATGCCTACAACTATGTGGATGAGTTCATTAGACTAGCTTTCATTGTCTCTTTAATTACCCCTGTGATTGATAAATCTAGTAGGATACTGACTTCACACAATTAACTGTGTGATGGGTGTGAGTGGGTTGGTATATCATATGATGTCTTGGGGGTGGTCTTTGAGTGCTGAAATAATATAGCCTGGACAGAGACTTATGGTTATGTGGAATTTTGCACTCATGTAGTCAGTTGCTTAAACAAATGGTCTAAAAAGATAAGTATTAATTTGTGTTTGAATTTTCAATTATTGTCCATGAATGCTTAAATTGTTTATAGGGATTAAATTCTTAATGAAATGGTTGCTAATATCTGTAACAAAGTTATTTATGTGCATAGTTTATGTTCTGAATGAATGAATGTGCATAAGGAATGTTTTGACTCATAAATCTTAAATGGTTTAATATAGTAGTTGTCCACAACTATGAATAAAGTTATCCTTGTGCATGGTTTATATTTGGTTATATTTGTGTTGAAATTATTTGGGTGAATCCATGAAGATGGGTGTCTATTTTGGGGGGTCTTATGAAAAAATAAATCTGATGTGTTCATGTTTTTCAACTTTGGGAAAACAAAAGTGATATTTTTGTTTGGAATTTCATTTTAAGTAAAAACAAAAATTTTAGATAAGTATGTTAGCTTTCTATTCATAAACTTTTAATTTTTTTTATTGAGATTTGATATGTCGTTTTGGCAAATGTTTGACAGTGTGTCCTTATAAAATGAAAGTACTATAAAATAGTCATGTTTGGTTGCACCCCTAAAATCATTGTTAAACTTGTGTTTTGCAAAAACAAAATATGCTACAACAATCTACAGACAATATACTAAAGGATGACTATAATTTTGTAACCAACGAATCTATATAGTAATTATAATATTTTTTTGAATTCAATCAATGGAAAACCTTTTCGATTTTCAACATGTTTTTGGTTGCGACACTTTTCTCTCAATTGACTATAAAACTTAAAAATCTACGAATACCCTTTTGAAATAGAAACTCCAATTAATTGCACCATATTTGTTTCAATTTTTTTGCTGGTGTATTTTTAAAGCTATATATTTTTCATTTCACCACATTTTGAAAGAGATGAAACGAAACTCAACACATGTTAAGAAACAAATAAATTAAAAATATCAGATCTCACCTATACACAACAAAATATATACCTACGAAAAGTAAATTCAATGACAAAACTAATGGTATCAAGTCCGACAGTCGATTTGTACTGTAAGACATCCATTTTACCTTTGGAAAATGGAGAAACCTGAAAACTGTGCAGGTTTCAGGTCTCAGAGGTTATTTGGCCAAATAATTACTCGGCTGAATAATTATTCCGTCAAATAATACTTTTCCGTTACGGAACTATTATTTACAACAAAGGTTGTTCGGCCGAAAAACCAAACGCAAAAAAAAATTCGTCGGCCGAAGAAAAAAAATTACGTTATCTATATTCGTATAAGTAAAACGTAATAGACTCATTATTTTCATACATTTTCTTTTCACATATTTCTGATCAAACTATTTTTTAAGGGGTTTTCAGAGGAGATTTCTTTTGCCAAAGGAGTTTTTTAACAAGGTATTTTTCTTCTTATTTATTTCCAAGGGGTACATTCAAAGATTTGTTTCCCAAGGCACCTTTGCCAAAGATTTTGTATTCTAAGGTATTTTTGCAAATGAGTTATTTCTTTGCAAGGGGTTTTTTCATTGAGTTTTTTTTCCAAGGTATTTTTGCAAAGTAGATTATTTCTTTGCAATGGGTTTCTCCAAAGAGTTTTTTTTGCAAAAATGTATTTTTCTTCTTATTTCTTTCCAAAGGGTACATTCAAAGAGGTTTTTTCCAAGGCACTTTTGCAAAAGATTTTGTATTCTAAGGTATTTTTGCAAATGAGTTATTTCTTTGCAAGGGGTTTTTTCAAAGAGTTTTTATTTCCAAGGTATTTTTGCAAAGTAGGTTAATTCTTTGCAATGGGTTTTTCCAAAAAGTTTTTTTGCAAGATATTTTTGCAAAGGAGTTTTTTTTTTCCAAAATATTTTTATAAGTTGTTTTTTCAAAGATGGTTTTTTTTTAAAGTATTTTTTCAAAGAGGTTTTTTTTTCCAATGGTTTTACAAAGAAGATCTCTTTACAAGGTGTTCTTATTTTTTTCCAAGGGGCTTTTCCAAAGGATATTAAACGATCATGGGAAATCAGAAAAATTGTAAAAAAAAGTGATCATAAACGTGATGACGATGCTAATAGGGAAAAACAAAAACTCAGAAATAGAGCCAAAAGAGCAAGGGTTGCAGAAATGGAAGAGAGAATTATTGAAGATATAAGAACATATTTACATGATACTGTTGATGAAATGGAAATTGAAAATATGGTACAAGAAGAACAAATTGAAGTTGAAGAGACCATTGTTGAAGATGTAAATAGTGATTTACATGCTAATGTTGATGAAGTCAATATTGAAGATCAAAATCAAGATCCAGAAATTGGACCTGGTATGTATATATCATGTATTTTTCAAATTCATTTTTTATAATGAATTGTATTTTTGGACATATGTTAAATTAAATTTAACTTGATGTATAGGTACTTTCACCATTGATGATGAAATGTTAGAGGACATTGATTGCGACAAATATGGAGAAAAATACCCATACATATTGCACGATATCGTGCTACAAAACTTTATGATGATATTATCAAAGATTGTTCAATAACAGGACAAGCACAAATTTTGAGGTGTTTATTGGTGTCCAAGAAGTTAGAAGGTGCTACGTCATTGTTGGGTATTCAGAAGGCAACAAAAGAGTCGAAACTGAAACAAAATGTGATAGAAATTATAGCTGATGCAATAAAATAATTTGGAAAATCCAGAAAGAAAGATACCAGTGTTGCACGTAGAGCAATTGAGACAGCAATTGTTTCAGCTAGTACTAGACAAAAATGTTTGACAACAAAACTAGCACAAGAAGTTGGAACCTCAAGAAAGACAGTATAAAAACATAGCAAATTCAGAATGCAAATAGATGAAAATGATGAACTTGCTTGCTGGGAAATTATTTGTAGACAACCTTACAAAGATAGAATGGGAGAAGGTGTTAAATATATTGTACAGAAATATTGGTTGGCACATACTCTAGTTTCACCAAATCTAAGGGATGTGATACAACAAAGAGTAACACAAAATGTATATGAAAGCCATCCAAAACATATAATGGAAATGACACAAGTACAATTGTTCAATAAATTCAAGGAGGATCATCGTGGAATTAATATGTTAATCACTACATTTGTGCAACAAAAAACATGGTATGTTAGACCTATTACTATATGTGACACATAATGTTGTCGTTATCATGTGAAATTTCAATTATATTATGACATGTTTCTTAAATTTTGTAAAATGCTTTGGAAAACTTCACCACCTTCGCCCACAATACGTGAATTCATATCTCAAACTCTATGTGAGAGAAATCACGATGAAGTATTTTATAATAAGAAATGTGTCAATGGAAAACATTGTCATTGTTGCAAAAAACTGGTTTTATTCCACAATAAATACCCTATCGATAATGATCAGTCTCTTTCAAATGTAACCGTTGATTGGAGAAGATATGAATACAACAATTATTCTACAAGTTCTAGTGATGCACATTCCAAAAGAATTGATTTGCGAGAAGATAAAATATGTGTGATAGATTTTCTCAATAAATTTGAAAGTGAAATTTATAAATAGACCAAGCATTCACATAGAGAACGATGGAAATACCTTCAATTCAAACATTCCAGTGAAATTTTTCTAGCTGGAACAATTTTGTCTGTGGTTGATTTTGCAGAAAACTACACATTTGTTGCACAAAAAAAAGATTTTAAGTGAATACTATCATTCTGACCAAGTTTCGATATTTTTCCATGTTCTATATAGACATTCTCAACAGTATGTTGATGGCATTGAAAGAATATGTGACAATCAAGATGTGAATAAAGAATATCACTTTTATATCAGCAATGATCATACACACGATACACATTTGGGTTCAACATTCTATTGAAAAAAAATTCTATGATTCACTAAAATGACATGAAGTTAAATTCAACAAACATTGGATATGGTCAGATGGATGTGCAAGACAATTTAAATCTTCATGATCATTTTTTTGGTTATGTCGACTTCATAAAGCACTGAACATTAAACATTGCTAGAATTTCGTTGAAACTAGACATGGAAAGGTGAACATGATGGTGTAGTAGCATGCGTAAAAAGAGCACTTCGAAGATGGAAAATGAACCATTCTTCTAGATGATTCCATTCAGCTGCAAAGGTTGTCCAATGGTGTAAATCACATCTAAGCCATGATTGTAGTCAACAACCAAAAGATGTGCGCAGGTATGTACATGATTTTTTTAATTTATATTAATTGTCAATTTTAAAAAATGTATGTACTAACATTGAAGTATATGTACACTAACATTAAAAGTTATCATTTGTGATTTATCATTTATTATGTAGGTTTTTTTGGCTTGTTGGGGTCCAAGATATAGATAGATCAATACCATATGATGTTAACACCATACATGGGACTAGAGAACTTCACTCTATTCAAACAAAAGCCTTCCAAAATGTGTTTGCATTTGACAATAGAAAGCAATCATGTTTTTGTCATATTTGCATTGAAAATGTTGAATATAAAGAAGTTTGTGAAAATATAATGAACAACTACGTAAAACATTGGAAACACGCAGAGATTAATCCAAAAGGGAAAATGCCAGTAGCAAGCGTAGAAGAATTAGAATCAGAAGAAATAGCAATATCATATGATGGCGATAGAATTTTAGATCTTGTTAAATAACGTAATGATCTTGTTGATTGTTCATTTTTGTCCATCACCTTATGTGTATATAGTCAATTTAATTGACTTAAAAACTCTAACACCAATTGTAATTTGCACAGGACATTTTTTCGCTGTGATTGCACCTTTAGACAACAACGAAAATGTAAAATATTATTTGATGCAATGCATTGAAGGAAAGATGAAGTTATTGGAGGACTACGATGACAAAAGATTTACATACGAGAGAGGATCCATCATTTTAAAAGGTTATTTTTTTTAGCAGACCCATATGACTAAAAATTATGTCTACTTTCAGGATTATGAACTTGATGTTATAAGTTGTCAGTATAATCATTTATTATGTGCATATCGAATAACATTGGTACAAGTTCCATCAAAAAAAAACTTTAAAAATAGAAAATGGAAACTGTCCAAATATGACCATGACCGGATAATTGAGGGCATCATTCCATTGCAATGTTTTTAACTATATATCAAAAATGAAATGATCGAAATTTGTGTACATGTTAAATGTTGTCATTTATATAAAATTCATAACATTCATCGTTAACATTCCTAACATTTCCTATCAAACTTCCTAAGATTCATTATTAACATTCCTAGCATTACTATCAAAACTTCCTAACATTCCTAACATTCCCCACATTCATTCCTAACAAATTTTCCACATTCATTCTTAACATTTCTAACTTTCCTATCTGTAGATTGCACCTATCAAAACTTCCTAACATTTCTAACATTCCTAACATTTCCTAACATTTATTAACATTTCCTAACATTCATTCCTAACATTCCTAACATTCCCCACACTCATTCCTACCCATTAGAAGAAATTTGGGGTCTAAAATGGGCTTTATAAGAAAACGTGCCACCAATAAGTTCTTTTGAGTTGGAATTCAAAAACCAATAGAATTCCAATAAAATGAGTCAACCATAATGGTTGAATTGACATATTTGTCATAATAAAAAACTACTTTTTTTATTCGTATTTTCGACATATCTCCCTCTGTTTTTACTCCAATTTCGATCAGGAGAGCTCGTTGGATGTGGAATTTGATTCTGCATCCAATGGGTACCCACGTTGCATACTTTTGATGGACCCCGCTATCCCAAAAACAAGAAATACCTGAAAAAACATGATGATGACATTATCATCACATTTTTTCAGGTATTTCTTATTTTTGGGGTAGCAGGGTCTGTCAAAAGTATGTAATGTGGGTACCCATTGGATGTGGAATCAAATTCCACATCCAACGAGCTCTCCTAATCGAAATTGGAGTAAAAACAGAGGGAGCTGTGTCAAAAATACGAACACAAAAAGTAGTTTTTTTTCTTTTTTCCTCCAAAATTAATAAATATTATTTTATTATTTTAACTATTTATTTTATTATTTTTCTTAATAGGCCCATTTTAGACCTCAAAATTCCTTTAATGATTCATTCCTAACATTCCCCACTTCATTCTTAACATTCATAACTTTCATATCTTTAGATTGCACCTATCAAAAGATCCTAACATTCCCCACATTCATTCCTAACATTTCCCACATTTATTCTTAACATTGGATTGCACCTTCCTAAAATTCCTAGCATTCCCCACATTCATTCCTAACATTCATTCTTAACATTAGATTGCACCTATCAAAACTTCCTAAGTTTCATTCTTAACATTCCTAATTTTCCTATCTTTAGAATGCACCTATCAAAACTTCTTAACATTCCTAACATTTCCCCACATTCATTCCTAAAATTTCCCACATTTATTCTTAACATTGGATTGCACCTATCAAAACTTCTTAACATTCCTAAAATTCCCCACATTCATTCCTAACATTCCCCACACTCATTCCTACCATTCATTTCTAACATCCCCCACTTCATTCTTAACATTCCTAACGTTCCTATCTTTAAATTGAACCTATCAAAAGATCCTAACATTTCTAACATTCGCCACATTCATTCCTAATATTTTCCACATTTTTTCTTAACATTGGATTGCGCCTTCCTAACATTCCCCACATTCATTCCTAACATTCATTCTTAACATTAGATTGCACCTATCAAAAATTCCTAACATTCATTCTTATCATTCCTAATTTTTCTATCTTTAGAATGCACCTATCAAAACTTTCTAACATTCCTAACATTTCCCCACATTCATTCCTAACATTTCCCTTATTTATTCTTAACATTGGATTGCACCTTCCTAACATTCTCCACATTCATTCTTAACATTAGATTGCACCTATCAAAACTTCCTAACATTCGTTCTTAACATTCCTAATTTTCCTATCTTTAAAATGCACCTATCAAAACTTCTTAACATTCCTAACATTTTCCCACATTTATTCCTAACATTTCCCACATTTATTCTTAACATTGGATTGCACCTTTAAAAAATTCTTAACATTTCTAACATTCCTAACATTCCCCACACTCATTCCTACCATTCATTTCTAACATTCCCCACTTCATTCTTAGCATTTCTAATTTTTCCATGTTTAGATTGCACCTATAAAAAGATCCTAACATTCCTAACATTTCTCACATTTATTCTTAAAATTGGATTGCACCTTCCTAACATCCCACACATTCATTCTTAACATTAGATTGCAGCTATCAAAACTTCCTAACATTCCTAACATTTCCCCACATTCATTCCTAACATTTCCCACATTTATTTTTAACGTTGGATTGCACATTCCTAACATTCCTAACATTCCTCATATTCATTCCTAACATTCATTCTTAACATTAGATTACACCTATCAAAACTTCCTAACATTCAATCTTAACATTCCTATTTTTCCTATCTTTAGAATGCACCTATCAAAACTTCTTAGCATTCCTAACATTTCTCCACATTCATTCCTAACATTTCCCACATTTATTCTTAACATTGGATTGCACCAATCAAAACTTCCTAACATTCCCCACATTCATTCCTAACATTCCCCACATTTATTCCTAACATTCCCAATATTCATTCTTAACATTAGATTGCACCTATCAAAACTTCCTAACATTCATTCTCAACATCTCAACACTGAAAATATTTTACATCTACAAACATACATAAATT
>LPNX010412973.1:74607-132077 GCA_001517045.1 Pseudotsuga menziesii
ATTGGAGTCTTCCCTTTGCCTCTAAAAGATGGAAGAGACCCAAGATGCAACATGTATAAAAGAAATTTATGAATCTTACAAATTATTTAAACTATTTTAAACTAAATTCAAAAAATTAAAATATTAAACTGACAATTCCACCACTATCCTCCAATGGAGTCTTCCCTTTGCCTCGAAAAGATTGAAAAGACCCAAGCTACAACATATATAAAAACAATTTACGAATGTCAAAAATTATTTAAACTATTTAAACTTATATATCATAGAAGAGTTCAATTATGAACAAAAATACCTCGGTGCCAATATCCACATCCTTCAGAGAACCTATATCTTCACCACCAATTTCAATATGTTGTCTTCCCTTAAAATTTAAATTTTGTTAATAAATAAATCATAGTGCAAGCAAAAAAAACTAAGCTTAAGCAATTAACTTAAAACCGAAACAAAAATAAAATAAAATCATTAGCTCACAATAGATGGAAAATCATCTAAAAAGTTCGATTCTAAAGAAACCTGCATGGATAAGTCAAATTAACAATAAGATACATAGTTAAATTTAAAAAAAAAAAAGATAAAATATCTTTCAAACATAAATATAAATATGTAAATAATAAATATACCTCTCCAAAATGCTCTTCTACATTTGCAACATTTTCACTAGTGGAGACTCGAAAATTATGTTCATTCAACATTCGAGTAAACTGCAAACAGTAAACTTTTACTTAATGTATTTATTACTATACATCAAAAAAGCATAATATCATACATAGATATAATGTAACAAAAAGTTCAATTCTAAATAAATAAATAAAGTAAATAGATTGAAAGTACACAAACCTCTCCTATACTTGATGTGTCATTAGATAAGACATCTGAAGCTATATCACGACAGACCTTGGCATAAGCCTTTAGATCTTCGATGGCCATATGATCTAACTCATCATTTGTTTTGTAAACAATATTTTTTCGAATAGTGGCTCGAGCCCTCTTTCAACTCAATCAAATATCAACTCCTGCAAATTCCAAAGTTAAACCTTCGACAACATTATGCCTTGCAGTTGTCCCAACTTGTGATGTGGGCTCCATCTCCGATTTGTAAGTCACAAGCCTAGGTGGACGAGATATCTGAGGTGGAATTCAAAGAGTAGTGGGATCTCTAAGAGCCCTTTTTTGATTACATATCCTCCCCTTTTCAACTCCATAAAACTCAAAATGAATATTAGTATAATCCAGCTTCATATTTAAAAACAAATCGGCATAAAAAAATCTAGCAAAATAATTAGAAACCTCATCGTTCCATGGAAATCGACCATAGGCTGCAAGGAACCGATCATAGAAATGATGTGCAAGTTCAAGGTGCTTAAAATATTGCACTTTCAATGTTTTACGCTTTAGGCCCTCTTTGAAGTTAAACATTGAGTTGACATGTTCTTTGGTCACTCTCTCCTTCACAACAGCCCACTTGTCAGGACCCATCACCTGGGCCTTTCTTCTCTGCATCAAGTCAACAAAACCATCTATTGTTGGTCCAAGATCCTCATATACCTCAATGAATTTTTGTAATGATTGCAAAACCATGTCTATACTTTGTTTGTTCTCTAGAGCGAGATCCAAACTAGAAATATCGTGTTGCAGCTTGTCATAGTGAGCTCTACATCTTTCAAGGGTCGTTTGCTGAAGACCACTTTCCCATGGAAGCTCCTCTGGTAAATCAGATGGACAAGTTGTAATGGGTGTACAACCCTCAGCTACTTGAACATATTGCGTCCTAGCTCAACCTTCGTCACCCTGTGTAGGATGACAAGCCTCTTGCGAACCTTGCTCTACATCCATGCTTGTCTCTTATACTCGATCTTCCTTCCTCTTTATGAAATTACATGTTGCTTCTGCACCATGCTCTGCTTCAAATACAAATAAATTTATGTGTAAACACGTACAAACTTCATGTACACACAAAAATACAATTTATACATGTATTAAAATATTGATGTTCATACCGACAGAAGGTCGAGATAGACATTCACCCACAGAGGATAAGGGGGAATCATCTCTACCACTGACACCTCATCGATGATCGAATGAATTTGAACTGTACAATAAGATTGAATCTCAAGGTGAAGTCAACAACCTTCAATTATCATTTGAGACACCAACTCCCAAAGAATGTGATGTCCTACTACACTTTTTTCTCCAAGACTGCTCTCTTCCCATCTGATATGATATCTACAAGTTTACACAAATATAAACTCATAACATATTCAAATTCTAAATGTTAATTCCACAAATTCAAAGACCTAGCTACTAAAAAAACTAAGATTTTAATAAGGACCTAGATATACCTAATATTATCTAATAGTTCTTAAAATGAATATAGCTAATTTATTGTTGGATGTATGAGGAATTAATGTGGGCCAATCTTTAAGTGTTTTTGATGTTTTAAATGAATGGAACCAATATGGTCAAATATTAAGTGAAGGTTACATTTGTTTATGTCACAGAATCAATTCATGAACATGTTAAATCTTAATTTAAATCCTAAATTAATAACTTATTTGATATTTTAATAATTTAAACATAAATGATATCTAAAAATATTTTCATTACTCCATAGAATCATAAAAAAGTGTTCTCGATTTGAAACTGGTACCTTTTTTCTTTAAAAAAACCTATTTTTCCATGAACACAGAAGCAAAAAGTTCTAAACACCATGATAGCTTGGACTGTACAATATAGATTCTCCGGAGGAAATAATATGGGTACTGGAGAATTTCGAATGCCTTTGCTTTCGGCCAGCCCCTCTGAGGGACAGCAAACTCCACCAAGTAACTCTCAGGTGCCCCCCCCCCCCACTGATGTTGTCCCTGACTCTTTTTTTGAGGCTGTGGATAATCTGATTTTGACACATAAAAAATCTTCTATTCCTCCGTCATCCTCCAATACTACTTTGGGTTCTCCTCCTTGATCACCTATGTTGGCAATGATTCCACCTCTCTCGTCTGACTCATATCCTAACCATGCTGCTTTTCCTCAGGAATCGGAGGATCCCCCTTTTCTCTCCAGTACTGTCAACTCTCAGTCCCTTACTTTGGAGCCTCGACTTCCTGGATCGGATTTTCCTGTCCTTGATTCAACGGAGGACTTCCCTCCTCTCTTACCTATTGTACCTCTCCCTAGCCAGGCCTCCCCCCCTCATAGCCCCATCTCATCTCCTTTGTTCTCGGATCCCTCTCTCAAAAGGTCCCTCTCTATTTTCATGGCCTCCACCCTCACTTCCCCCTCCACCCTACACCTCAACTCCATCAGATTTTCTAATGTGACTGTAAGGAAACCTCCAAAAGGGAAAAGGGATACTAAGGTTGACCTCTCCTCAGCATCACCTCCTTACATCCCTATTTCTGTTTGTATTAAGGATGCGGCCAGAGGGAACTCATCCAGGGGACTTAGAGTGATGTCTCCCCCTAAGGATATGTCCTGATGTTGATCATTTCCCTCAACATTCGTGGTCTGGGAGGTAAGACCAAATCACTAAACCTCCGTGCTCTTTTTAAAACCCTTAACCTTGATTTTATCCTTCTGTAGGAAACTATGTGTAGTGCATCCCCTGCACTATTTGCCTTCTCGAAATTACTCCCTTCTTGGGAATTTTGTGCTATTAGTGCACTTGGGCTCTCGGGGGGCCTACTCTCTACATGGAACCCGACTAAGGCAAACTATAGGGCCTTCCAAACCTATGCTAGTATCTTGCTATAGGCCTCTATCTGTGGGATGCCTGATCCTATCCATATCCTCAATGTATACGGTCCTTACCGGGATCGTGAGCTTTTTTGGGACAGGGCTTATCGTGGAGGGTTACTTAGTCTACCGCTTCTTGTGTTAGGTGGGGACCTTAATCTCACACTTCGCTCCTCTAAAATATGGGGTTCTAAGGCCACCCTGGACCCTCTCTCCAGCCACTTCTTATCACTCTTTGAGTCAGTGGGTCTTATGGATGTGGCTCCACAGGTTGCTGGGCCTACTTGGCGCAACGGTAGAGTGGGGGATGAGGGAATTAGCAAGCGAATTGATCGTTTTCTTATATCCAATACCCTACTTCCCTCCTTGGGGGTTTACTGGACCTGGGCCAAATGTGTGGATCTATCTAACCATTTTCCTATTTGCCTTGAGTGGAGAAATCCAAAAGGATCCTTTGATTACCCATTTAAATTTAACCTCTCTTTGCTCGATGACCCTGACTTCAATGACTAGTTTTTGCACTGGTGGGCTGCAAACTCTACTGCTGACAGTATTCTTGGTATTGAGGATTTGTGCCTTAATTTGTGCAGCCTCAAATTTGCTACGAAGGGATGGACTAAGAAAAAATTGGCAAGCTTGGATTCTGCTTCCTCTTGCCTTGAACAGGCCATTGAAGCTATCCTATCAGGTCCATCTAATGGTATCCTTTTGAGGGAGCAGTTAGCTCAGTTGTCACTCCTCAGTACTGAGAGGCAAAATATTTTGGACCATATTCAGCTTACCTGGAAATTGAAAAGAAGAACCAAATGTGCCCTCCAGGGAGACTCTAACACAAAAAAATTTCATGCAGTGGCCTCGGGGAGAAGGATACAAAATATGATCTGGTCTCTCGAAGACTCTGATGGTAATATTGTTGAGGATGAGGTCTCCTTAAAAGAATTGGGTAAAGCCCACTTTGCCAATATTTTCAAGGATGATGGTTGTACTAGTTTAGTACACCAACTTAAGGTGGTCTCGCTCTTTCCCAGAATGATTCCATTTGAGCACTCCTCTCTCCTTTCTTGCCCTATCATTTTGGAGGAAATTGAACAATCTCTGAAGTCCTTTAAAAAATATCATAGCCCGGGCCCGAATGGGTGTCCTGTTGAGTTCTACCTGCACTACTTTGATCTCTTGGGTCCTGTTTTACTTAAGGCTATTGATTCGACCAAGATCTCGGGTTTTATCCCTCCTTCTTTGAACTCGACGTTCCTAGCTCTTATCCCAAAGAAGGACAAGCCTCAGACCTTTGCTGATTTTAGGCCCATCTCTTTATGTAACCTTATTTATAAACTTATTGCTAAAGTCATAGCGGGAAGGTTAAAGCCTTTCTTGGACCTGGGTATCTCCCAGGAACAATTTGGGTTCCTAAAAGATCGTCAAATCTCAGAACCTATTGGTATTGTGCAAGAGGTTCTTCACTCTGTTAAAACTAGGAATCTTTGTGACTTTGTTCTTAAACTGGATCTATCTAAGGCTTTTGATCGTGTTGACTGGACTTATGTTAGACTAATCCTGATTCAAATTGGAGTGACCCTTCTCACTGTAAATTGGATCATGGGATGTATTTCTACTGTTAATTTTGCGGTACTGGTCAATGGGACTCCCTTGAACTTTTTTACAGCGACATGTGGTATCCGCCAAGGTTGTCCTTTATCCCCTCTCCTCTTTATCCTTTTCATTGAGGGCCTTAGTCTACTTATACGGGATGTCAGGTCTAATGGTCTCATTCGGGGTATCAGAATCTCGTCCTCTTTGTGGATGATGTGATCCTTTTGGGTTCAGGAACTCTTCAGGATTGGTTTGCCTTCGAGGTCATCATTGAGACTTTCTGTAAAGCCTTGGGCATGAGTTTCAGTATTGAAAAATCATGCTTTCTCTATTACAATATAGCCTCTGACTGTCTAAATGATATTGTTAGAGTTCTGCCTTACAGGGTGGTGCCGCTCCAATCTGTATTTAATTACCTCGGTTATTTCTTGAAACCTCTTGGGTATAGAGTCAGTGATTGGCTTTGGATTGTCCAAAATTTCAAAAAAAGGGTAACTAATTGGACATATAAGTTTCTGTCCCTTGGTGGAAGATTGATTCTCGTTCAATCAATTCTATCAAGTATTCATGTTTATTGGATGGGACTTGCTCCTATCCCGGCCACGATTTTACAAAAACTTATAAGAATTATGTTCAATTTCCTATGGGGCTCCACTGATAATAAAAGAAGATATCATTTGGTTAGCTGGCGGAATATTTCTTGGCCCAAGGAGCTTGGGGGCTGGGAAATTAAAAACCTCCATCTGTTCAGCATTGCTCTGCGTCTTAAAAATTTATGGAGGATTCTCCATTCTAAAGGATTATGGTATCAAGTCCTACAGCTCAAATACATGAAAATTTCCTCGGTGATCGACTGGCTCAGGTATAAAAGCTTCAGCTCGCACTGTGCTTCTGCCATGTGGAGAGGATTCTTACAGACTCTCCTTTGGATGGGAAACCACTTGACCTGGCAGGTGGGGGATGGCGAAAACATACTGCTGGGAGCTGACCCAATTGTGGGTTCACACTCTTCCTTTAGTCTCCCTAAGGACCTGAGATCGTATTTGGTGGACTTGAATATTGGTACCCTCTCCCAGGCACATAACTCTCTTTCCAATGCTCAAAGTTACTGGTATACTACCAAAGATCTGGATCTTGGAGGCTTTTACAAACAAATATGGAATGCATATACAGAGGGAATATTTTGTGCTGGTATTCGCCTCTCAAATTGTCCTGGCGATCTTGTTTTGGATTACAACAAAAAAAGGGAACCATCTCTGCCAGAGATGCTTATGACTGCACTGTACACTCTTGCTCGCCTCTGGTTGCTAATCACGTTGACTCTTTCTTGTGGACTAAGGCACTTCCCAAAAAAATCTCCTGCTTCATTTGGTTGGTTCTCAGGAATAAAATCCTCACATGGGAGAATTTACAAAAAAGGGGTAAAACAGGTCCTGGTATATGCGCTCTCTGCTGTTTCGATGGGGAGACCATTGAGCACTTATTCTGAACTTGCTCTGTCTGGAAAACTGTAGTTGTCCATATTTGTGAACAATTTAAACTTCCATCCTTTACTCCTTGTGATTCTCTCAGGAGCATGATAAGAGTCTGGATTGGAAATTTTCCAAGGAACTCACATCTCTGTATGCTACCTTTCCATATGATGTGGATTATATGGAAAGTCCGTAATCAGGCTATTTTCGAGGGGGAAAGAAGGAATATATTTAGTATTGTTCAGCAGATTACTTCATTATCCCAAGCACCTTCTTCTTTTACTGTCACTAGCCTAAAAAAAAGAAGCTGAGTACTAGGGAATCCCCCTTGTAAGTTTTTTCCCTGTGGATTTATTGATGGTGCCTCTAACTGTAAGATTGCTGGAGTTGGCTATTGCATATATTTCAATGAGTCTCACTACTATGAGTTCGTGCTGGGGGCTGGATATGGCACTAACACTAAAGCTGAACTGCTCAGTTTATGGGCTCTTCTTCTCTCTTCCCAAATGATGGGGATCCCCCTATCCCATGTATATGGTGATTCTCAAGTAATCATTAACTGGGAAATGGGATCGACTTCTCTCTCCCCACCTGATCTCTTTCATTGGTGCAGGGAGACTAAGAAGCTAATCCTTAGCTTCCAGGATTTGTCTTTCATTCACATTTACCAAGAGCACAATCAAATGGCTGACCGTCTCTCTGAAAATACTCTCTCATATCCCCAGGGTAAAGGCAGTTTCATGGAATATTTCGAGAACCATTTGGTCTCTCATGACACTTTTCAGCTCTTTTGAGCTTGGTCAGGGCATTTTTCCTTTCCTCTTTTTTATGTCTTGGTTTAAAGGAGTGATCTCTTTTAGAATGCTGAATAGATCCTTTTGGCACTCGGTAGATGTGGCTGAAGAGACAGTCCTCTCTTTATGATGAGACAGTTTTCTGATGGGATTCCTCATTTTTACTGTTATGCCTTTCCCCCTGGCAGTGCTCTTGTGGTGTAGCTTGGATATGCTTCTCCAACTACTGTAACCCACTTATGGGATGATTGTACTGATGACCTTTGATTCTTTTTGAGAATAACAAGGACGGGCTTTTTTCTTTTTGAAAAAAAAAATATATTTTCATTAAGTGATTGAATGAAGTAAACCACTTACAATAACTATTTTTTCAAAATATTAAATTTTTTCTACATACTATAAATATCATCATCAAACAAAACTTTCCATGAGGACAAAGTTCAAGAACTCTGTCCACATGAACTATATCTCACAAAAGATAACAAGTGTTCAGCCAAGCAACGGTGACGATTCATGGTATTATGTTTCACAAGTTTTCCACTATTGCAACCTAATGAAAAATAATACCATGAATTGTCACCGTTATTAGCCAACACTTATTAGCTATTTTAGAGTTAGTGAATTGAAAGTGGCTAAGTCAATGCAAAGAAGAAAGGTAATAAGTTTGACTAAATAAACTAGTTTGATAATTGTACCTTGTTTAAATATTACAATTTCATTTTTCATAATATTTCTCGTAAGGTAATAAGTTTGACTAAATAAACTAGTTTGATAATTATAGACCCAAAAACTTGTGACGATTGACTTCAAAACAAATATTCATTTTTAACAATTTCCCTTCCTCTAAATCCCATTATGAAACAGTCGAAAGTAAACATATAAATAAACATACACATAAATTATTTATGAAAATTGACATATGGCTAGAGTTCATATACATTTGGACAGAGTTCATGGACTGTGTCCATAGATTAGACATACAAAGATTTATTTTAAGTCCAAATAAATCAAACCACAAACTTTGAAACGTTGTCCCATTGTCCATGTGGACAGAGTATATGAACTGTATTTTTGGAAACTATGTTATTACACTAGATAAGATTATTAACTGGGGGGATATAGCCTTCAGAATGGATCCTATGAACTTGGACTATTAAGTGAACCAGACGGTTAATTCTCTCTTTATCAATTGTCCTAGGGCATGTTAAATGTATAAATGCGAGTATAAATGAGCTAGTATCAGACGAAGTATAAGGTAATCTTGTTTATTCTTCTCTTTATTTTTAACAAGAATGGACACAACCAACCTGGCAAGCTTCTTCACTAGATTTATTAGAGGTAGTTAGTTGTTTTAATTTTTTATAGTTCATGTTTCGTTACATGAGTTACAAAACCATACAATTTGAATCCTAGTTTTTATAGTTGCTGATGCTATCAGACGATAAAAACTATATATTTCTATAAAGAAGGCCTATTTTTATTTGGTGTTGTGTCTCATTATCATATATAGTTTCTATGAATTCCTATCTTTCTATCTATTTTAGAGTGAGGGATTGGGGTCTTCATAACCTCATTTCAATATATAACAAATGAACCCATATAAACAACGTTAGATTAGCTTGGTTTATTTTATAACTTTAGGATCTATATGGTAGACTTGAAAAAGTATAGCGCATTTTAAATGGGAAACCAAAGACTAAAAATAAGACTGTTATAATGATCTGGGTGTGCATGATCGAAAGCACTATGTTTCATTTTCATGTAAGTTTTGAAAACTCCAATTAACCTACTCGGACGCTTTCTGTCCACATGGATAGAGTTCAACCCTCACCAAATCAAAAAACCATTTTTCATAATTTAAATTGACAAATACATTGAGAGTTCAGCAAACCTATATTTAAATTTTGATTAGAAGGCGTACCTATTTATTTTTCGTTGTTGAAAGACACCGACAAAACGAACCTCAAGCGTCCGAAGCCAAATAATGAAGTCGACCACCGAAAAAACAAACGATACCTTCCAACAATGTACAAAAATTAGAAATATGAAAATTAACAAAAAAGATAAAAAAAATTAAAATTGCATTACCTTCCCGAAATGAGGCCGAAAGGGATGACAGAACAGCGCTGAGGGGAGACCGAACAAGACGACAGAACCACGTCAAGATGAGGCGATGACGAATGGCATCAAGAGGATCAAATGGTGGCCAGAAGAGTGGTAGACCTCCATGACGTCAATGCACAGGTGACGACGACAGGCGATGACGACAGGGACGACAAGGACAAGAGTGGCAGGGAGACAGGGGGGATGCAGCCAACCAGTCTACTGCAGGAGAAAAATTAAAATTGCATTACCTTCCCGAAACAAAGCCAAAAGGGGCAACAGAACATCGTTGAGAGGAGATCGANAGGGAGACAGGTGGGATGCAGCCAACCAGTCTACTGCAGGAGAAAAATTAAAATTGCATTACCTTCCCGAAACAAAGCCAAAAGGGGCAACAGAACATCGTTGAGAGGAGATCGAATGGGGAGACAGAACCACGCCGAGATGAGGTGACGACGAACAAAGCCGAGAGGAGAGAACGGTGGCAAGAAGGGTGGCGGACCTCCCCACAGAGAGGAGGCTAGAAGGTTGGAGGGCCTCCATGACGTCAACGCATGGGCGGATCTCCATGACGTCAACACATAATCAACAATGACAAGCAACGATGACAAGGACGAGGGTGGCAGGGAGACAGGCGGGCCACAGCTGACCAGTCTACTACAGGAAAAAAATGTCAAATGTGGGTCGCAGCCGACCTTTTATACAGAAAAATGATTCAACCAAATAAACATAGAACCACTGGTCAAAATTACCAGCCAGCTATGCGTTTGCACATATTTCGATGTCTCCGTCAATTTAAATGGTTCACCGTTAAACATTATTCGACCAAATAAAGGATCAATTATTCGTCCGAATAACTATAGTTATTCGGCCAAATAAAAACGTTATTTGGCCGAATAAATATAGTTATTCAGACGAATAACTTCCACTATGTTTCTCACGCACCTGATTCTCATGGAAGTGTTACCCAACTTCGCATTTTCACCCATAACTCTTTTCATGTATAAATCACACTCTTGTATACTTTGAATGCCTATTGTGCATAGATAGTTGCAATTTCATAAGTTATGTACCTTGTAGAGTTATGTTGGAGAGGCGAAAGTATGTGTGCACACCATAATTTCCATGTTGAATCAGTTCAGAATTATTCATGGAATTCAAGGGCAGTAAGGAAAAATTTATATAGTTGGATTCACACGAAAAAAGAAGGAATAATGATGAAGTTCAATGACCAAGCATCCAGGTGGAAAAAGGAGATATAATCCCAAAGAAAAAATGGTAACCATGAATGATTCCAAAGGTTCTTATGAGTATGATGAATATGTTATTGTGGAAAATATGCCAGGAAATAATGCAAGGATAGGATCCAATGGAATGAGAGAGAAAATCAATCCCAAGAATTTATTCAAGTTATGACGAGCTTTAATGAAAGAATGATTAAATATTAGGAAGAACATAACCAAATTAATGTTTCTATTTTGTAGAGCCTCACTGATATTTAGTAGAGGATTAATCATGAATCCAACCCAAGAAATGTGGACCAAAAAAGAAGGAATTCAAATAACCACTCTAGAAGTCACAATAGAAGGAGGACTCCAAGTCCAAGAAAGAGTTCTATGAGAAAGACGTGCATAGTATCTTCGCCAATATCTTCTTCTAGCAGGTCATGTGTAGCCTAAGATATAAGTCCAACAAATCAAGAGGAGGAACGATTTCTCAAAAGATTCCATAACGATCATTTTGAAAGCTAAGGCCTCCCACATTTGACAAAGAAACTAAGATGGGCCAAGAAGCAGAGGAATGGATTCTTGGGATGAAGAAATACTTCTGACTTCATGATTACTCAGGAAATGAAAAATCCAGAATTGTTATTTATAATATTAATGGATGAGCTTCCATTTGGTGGGAACACCTCATGCAAGTGAAAGGGATTAAGGAAAGAAGAATTAGATAGGAGAAACTTTAATAGCATTTCAAAGATAATTACTTATCTTCTAGTTACTACGATAACAAGAGAAAGGAGTTCCATGAATTAAAATTGGGAAACAAATCTATGGATGACAATATCCGCTAGTTTTTGGAACTATTGTGGTATGCAAACTACATTAGGGTTGAAAGAGTAAATATCCAAATCTTCCTCAAGAGTCGGCCTCAAAATTTTAGAGACATGATTGAATTTGTTAATCCACCAACTCCTGATGTATCCATCATAATAGAAATGCTTTACTATGAGGAGAGAAGAGGGAAAGGAGAATTTAATCCAGCATGGAAAGGGAAACCCAAAGGCATGTTTGAGAAAAATAAAGGTGGACTCAAACCTTCATTTAAAAATTAGCCAAATAATTTCCAAGAGGGGTAGTAAGCTCAATGTGGGATCAAACCAACAAAAGTAGTAGAAAAATGGCCATTTAAGTGTTGGGGATGTGAATGAAACCATGTGCTGAGGGAATGTCTATGTCAAAAGGAGAACCTGCAAAGTCTGCACAATTTAGAATAAGTGGTTATAGTGGAGGATATGGCTAGAGAAACTCCTAGGATTTATGTAGCATTGGATAACCGTAGGGTAGATCGTCAAGGAATGGTAGTGGAAGTTGAAGGTAAGATCGCTCAACAGTCTATTTATGTCTTGATTTATCCTAGATATACTCATAGTTGTATTACTCTAAGAATGGTTGAAACTTTTTCCCTTAAAAGGATGAAGCACAATAAATCTTGGTTAGTTGAGTTGGCTACAGAAATAAAAATAAAAGTAAGTGAAGTGGTGAAAGAGTCCCTGGGAGAATTGAATGGGATATCCACAAAAGAAAATTTGAATGTCCTACCATTAGGGTCTTATGATGCACTTATTGGTATGGATTGGTTGGAAAAGAATAAGGTCAATATAGACTATTATGAAAAAGTCCTTGAATTCATTGATGAAGAGTGAAGGTCAAGGTTAATGAAAGGAATTACCAAGCAGGTTTCAGTAAGGAAAATATCAGCCTTACAGTTATGCAAGTACTACATGAAAGTTTTTTCATCTCTATGCACTCCATACATCATATTACTTGGAAGACAAAGGGACAAGGATAGAATACTATCCACTATTACAAGATTTTAGGGATTTATTTCCAGATGAAGTGCTAGGGATGCCACCAAAGAGAGGCATAGAATTCACAATAAACCTTGTTTCAGGGGCAGAGCTAGTTTCCAAATCTACTTATAGGATGCGAACACAATAATTAGTAGAAATGAATATGTAGATATAACAATTAATAGACAAAAAGTATATCAATCCTAGCATGTCTCCTTGGGGATAAATAGTGCTATTTGTCAAAAATAAAGGCGGCACCTTAAGGTTGTGTATTGATTATAAGTAGATCAATAAAGTGACAGTCAAGAATAACTACCCCTTGCTTAGGATTTGAAGATTTGTTTGATCAAATGAAGAGATCCAAGGTATTTTCGAAGATAGATTTAAGGCTTGTTCATCATCAAGTTAGGATAAAGGAAGAACATATCTAGAAAATATATTTCCAGATGAGGTATGACCATTCTGAGTTCCCAATGGTGCCATTTGGTCTCACCAATGCACTTGCCACATTCATGTGCCTCATGAATAGTGTATTCCATAGATATTTGTACAAATTCGTGCTAGTTCTCTTGGATGACATTCTCGTTTACTCCAAAAGCAAAGAAGAGCATGAGGAAAACTTAAGAATGGTGTTGCAAGTTATTAGAGAACACAAATTATACGCCAAGTTGAGCAAGTGTAATTTTTACTAAATAAATGTACAATACTTATGTCATATTATCTCAGAAGAAGGAATTGCAGTAGACCCATAAAAGATTGAATCCACAATGAATTGGCCTACTCCAAAGAATGTTTTAGATGCCCTCTCTTGTATGGACTTAGAAGGGTATTGCAAAAGATTCAGCGATGGTTTCCTAAGATCTTGCATCGGATTACGTCATTGTAAAGAATTAATTTTAAATTCATGTGCTATGAAAAATGTGAATCCAACTTTTAGTGTTTGAAGGAATCTCTTACCAACGCTCATGTTTCCTAAAAATCATCATTTCACAAAAGGACTACATGGTGTGTATCGATGCGTGCATAGAGGGATAGGGAGGCATGCTTTTACAAGAAGGGTTTGTAATATGCTATGAGTCACACAAATTAAAGGATCATGAATGAAACTATGCAACCCATGATTTGGATTTATCCACCATAGTGCATGCACTCAAGATTTGGTGACATTACCTATTGGGAAAGAGGTTTAAGGCTAGGAAAGATAACATGAGCCTGAAATATCTATTTGACCAACCCAACTTAAACACGAGGAAATCTAGATGGCTAGAATTTATGTCTGGATTTGATTTCAAAATTAAACATGTAAAATATAGGGAGAACAAGTTTGTTGATTCCCTCGGTAGAAAATTCCATGCAACATCATTGAGCATATGTGAAGCAGACTTGAATGCGAGGATTCTTGAAGCTCAAGGAAGAGATGAAGTTTAACTTCAGATGAAAGAAAAAATGTAGAAACATAAATTAGATGACATGTATGAAGGTTATATGATCAAATAAAATGGAATTATTCTATATAAAGGAAGACTGTACATTCCAAATTGTATAAAGCTGAAAAAGATAATTCTGGAAAAAATACACCATAATCCATTTTTAGGGCACCCGAGATGTCAAAAGACCATTATAGCAACAAGGAATCAATATTTTATGCATGACATGAAGAAAGATATAGCAGAGTATATGTCTAGGTGATAGCAATGCCAACGAGTCAAGGGAACGCATCAACACCCAACAGGGATGTTGCAACCTTTACCCATTTCATAATGGAAGTGGGAAGTGGTTTCTATGGATTTCATAACAGGATTACCAAGAACAATGAGACATCATGATTCAATCATGGTGGTGGTGGAAAATATTTCCAAAGAAAATCATTTTATTCTAGTTAAGTTTACTCACAAAGCAAGTGACATAGCAGGAATTTTCATGAAAGAGGTGTTCACATTGCATGGATTACCCAAGGAAATAGTTTTAGATCCGGATTCTAAATTCACATCTAGTTTTTGGAAATGTTTGTTTCAGGAATTGGTGACTGAGTTGAAATTCAGTACAACATATCACCCTCAAACATATGACCAAATAGAGATATTGAATCGGGTTCTTGAAGACATGTTAAGGATGTATTTCATAAAAAATCCATCCAAGTGGGAGGATTACCTACACTTGGTATAATTTGCATACAACACGGTCATGAAGCAACATTAGGAATGAGTCATTTTGAATCATTTTATGGTAAGAGATGCAGGACTCCAATGATTTGGGATATCCCAGTTAGCAAGGTAGTGCTTGGACCATAAATGCTACAAGAAATAGAGTAGGAAATTGTTAAGATTAGGTAGAATTTAAAGGTATCTCAGGACCGACAGAAGAGTTATGGAGGTTTGAAGATAGCACACAAGGAATTTCAAGTTGGAGATCATGTCTACTTGAGGGTTAAACCAAAGAAAAGTTCTCTGAAGCTGGGAAGTTGTGCCAAGTTGGAACCAAGATACTATGGGCCATTTAAAGTCCTTGATAGGACAAGACCGATTTCATATAGGATTGCATTGAATGCTAACGTGAAAGTTCACAATGTATTTCATGTATCTTTTCTTAAGAAATATGTACATGATCCTAATCATATAATCGATTGAAATGTTATTCAGGTGGAACCCGAGGGAGAGTTCCAAGTGAATCCCATGCACATCCTCGACAAGAAGGTAATATTGCTATGAAACACATCCATCAAAAAGGTGAGGATGTAGTGGAAGAACCTTGGACCAAATAAGGCTACTTGGGAGCTAGAGGATTCCTTGAAGGATAGATACTAATTTTTTTTAGTGTTGAGAACACCGAGGATGGTATTTTCTTTTTAAGGGGGTGGGTCTGTAATGCCCCCATTTGACCTTGCAATGTATCATCTTTTTATTGTGTAAATTGTTTTTATATGTAATGTATAAATCCTAGTGTGGATATCAAGGCCAAGGCCCTACTAGTGGATAATTAGTTTGTATAGAAAAGTAATATATTTTGTTTTGTAAACCATGGGCTATCAAGCCATGGGAAATGTAAGAACATGTAAACATTTATATATTGCAAATCAATGTTCAAGGCTTTCTATGGATGAAATAAAAAATGAGCGTCTATGAAATCCACTAGGGAGAGGTGAGAGGGTTATTGGAGATGACCATTATTGCCATATGTCATTGTGAGAATCCCCATGCCATAAATGAAAGAATGAACACTACATTAATTTCCCCTTTTCTAGAATTTAGTTAATCTATGAATGATAATAAGGATAAAGAGTTTAATGGGTAGGGAATGATTGGGGTGAAAGAACAATAAATGTACATTTCTTATTGGTTCATACCCTATGCATGGAAGTTCGATAACTTGTATTGGAAAAACAGGAATGAAGAAATCCATCCAAATTCATTCGAACATAGTCACCTCACTCGTTCGAGATCTGGGAAGAGAAATAGAAAGAGAAAGAAACTAATAAAGAAAAAAAAATAAAAGCCAACCCTGTACAATTAGAAATTCCCAACATGCTATTCTTGCAACAATGAGTCCAGTCTAGTATGTATATGATAGTAAATCCTACAGTTTGAATCATGCAACTGATCCCATTGTAATTGGGAATTATAAACCAAGTGAGATTTAAAGTTAGGGAGAATCCAAGATTGAATGGCTTGATATACTCAGTGAAGGATAGAATTTCTAGAGTTAGTAGTTTAGTCCTTTGTATGTCCACCCCGAATAGGGGTGGAGGGAAGGGTCTCCTAAGGGATTGTGTAGCAGTGAAGGGGACCTTCCTTATGTTGGCTGTGGTAGGTATCATGGGTTACATGGCTTGCTAAACTATTGGAGATGACTACAACTCCATTATTAATTTCATTGGTTTAATGATCATTCTCTCTCTAATTCCCTGTGTGCTTGATAAACCTAGTAGGATGTTGGCTTGTCAAAATCAACTGTGTGATGGTGGTGAGTGAGTCATCATTATCTCCTCCATAGAGGATATCATAGAACACGTTTGGGTTGGTCTCTGAGTGTTGAAATAATATTGGATGGACAAAGACCTACAATTGGGTAGAACATTGCACTCATGTATCTAGTTTCTTGAATAATTCAGCTGAAACGATAAGTATTATTTTATGTTTGAATGCTTAAATTATTTATATGGATCGAGTGCTTAATTAATTAGGTTCTAATATTTGTAACAAAGTTAATTTTGTGCATTGTTTATGTTATGAATGAATGAATGAATGTGCATAAGGAATTTTTTGACTCATAAAGCTTAAATGGTTCAATAGAGTAGTTGTCCACAACTGCAACTGTTAATAAAGTCATCCTTGTGCATGGTTTATATTCGGTTATATTTGTGATGAAAGCACTGTTTTGATGCACAAATAACAATGTTAGATACTTTGAATGCCTATTGTGCATAGATAGTTGCAATTGCATAAGTTATGTACCCTGTAGAGTTATATGGGGGAGAAGGAAATATGTGTGCACATTGTAATTTCCATGTTAAATAAGTTCAGAAGTATTCATGGAATTCAATGGAAGTAAGGCCAAATTTCCATAATTGGGTTCAACAGAAGGAAGAAGGAATAATGATGACATTCAATGACCAAGCAACAGGGTGAATGCACAAAGCCAAAGCGCAAATTCAACTAAGTTTTGAACACTAAAGTATTCGTCAAAGTGTCGATGTTGGGGTCGACATCCAAGTTATCGAAGTGGACATTGGAATAGAACTGGCACTAACGTGCCAACAATGGGTCGGTATGGTAATAATGGAAGAATAGTGTGTTGGTGTCGAGCACCAACGTGCCGACGTCGAAAGTGGTATCAAACATGTGGAAAGGTGAATGCGATATTCTCAAGCCCTAATGCTGATGCTGACTAGATGAATCAGTAGTGAAATCGACATCCGCGAGGTCCTGAAAGGCCAGAGTCTATGTTACTGATTTTTTACTGGTAAGGGCCAGAGTCTATGTTACTGAGGTCATCCAGGTTCTGATTTCTAACCCTTGACATTGGAAGCGTCAAATTTGGAAAGTCAGGGTATTTTGGGAGAATGCCACTTACGAAAACTGTTTAAATTTTTTGAATTTCAAATCCTAATTGAAGTTGAAACATCAAGGACGAGGATTTTGTTGAGGACTAAGTTGCGCCCCTGAATCTTTTTTTCTAGTCAGAAGTGGGAAATTTGATAATTGGGGATAATTAAGAAGGATAATTCAAGATCGAGTTAGCTAAAAATAAAGTATTATCCGGTGTTATGTTTTTCAGATGTGTATTTTGTTTATCCTTCTCATCATTAAATTTTTCAAGAGAAAATAAAATTTTAATTTGGACTATTTGCAGAAAGCCTTGTCACCCCAAAAGATATCAGAGGTGGCCAAGGATGCATCAAAGTGAGCGAAGGAGAGAGGGAGGGAGGAATCAAGGATGATGGAGAGGGGGAAAGGGACATCAAAGGAAGGAGAGAGGCCAAGGAAGTGAGGGAGATATTAGGAGAGAGTGAGGAAAATAGATATGGCAGGATGAAATGTGGTATATGGAGGGAGAGATGGGGGAAGGGGGGATGGAGAGAGAGAGGAAGGGAGAGACAGTGTGGAAGGGTGGGAGGATGAGTGGTGGGACGAGAGAAATATGAGGAAGATAATGACACACACAGAGAAAGAGAGATAGTTAGTGAGGTAGGGAGAGATAAAGAGGGAGGAGGGTGGGATGGAGAGATAAAGAGGGAGGAGGTTGGGATGGAGAGATAAAACATGGAGGATTATGATAGAGGGAGGGAGGGAAGGAGGCACTAAGGGAGGGTGAGTGATAGAGTGAGAAGGATAAAGTGGGGAGAGTGAGAGTGAGGAATGGAAGGGAAGGGAGGATGATTGGAAGAAAGGATGACATGTCGATATTATCTAACCTACTATGTATTGATAAAGAGAAAGAATTGGGTAAAGAAGATTGTCTTGTGGACCAATATCCCCATCTACAAGAAGCCAATGACCTTACATTTATTGAATTTGTAGACTTAGTTTGTCATATCTCATAATATTCAGAGGTTCATTATGACTAAAAATTTCCATTTGTCTCCACTCTTTCCCTGTGGTTATTGTCTTATGATTCCCACCCTAAAGAATTGACCTTTCATGGAAATAGAGTGACAAAACTGAAGTTGATACTTCACCATTTCTTAGAGGTGCATTATCAAGAATATCAGTAAAAACATATCATAAGCTCAATTGAACATGCAATTTCATCCAGTATGTCATGAGTAGCCTTCCCATGTAGATAAAAGAGATATTCCAACCCAACTAGAGGAAATTCTTCCCCACTGCTTGGATCTATTGGAGTCTAACCAAGTATGTAATCAAAGGTTTCTTTCCAAACATGAGGATCTCTAAAATAACCTGAAGTCATGTTTCACTTCTATGGGTCCCCAATATGAATCATCTTAGGTCCTATGTATGGTATTTGATGAAAAAACATCCATGCAAAATATATTACACTTCTCAAAATTACATCATCTCCAACATGCACCTCAATAATTGCTACATAATACCTAGTAAAGGACTGTGAAAGTGTGGATACAACAATTTTTTATCTTCCAAAAGGAACTCCCAATACCATTTCCCTTCAAGACAGTTAAGAGCCTCTTCTTTCTTAAAGTATTGACCTTTACATATTCCTTCAAACACTGTGATGACATATTGTATCATTAAATTTCATCTCTCAAGAATGTTTCCCTTGACGAAGACAAAGATGCCATCACCATAGAGGTATTATGGTGGAATTCATCAAAATACATTCAAAAGTAAAAGTCTGTAATATCCTCATACATATAGACATATTAGAAGGAGAAAATGTGTATAGATAATAGGACTGATAGACATAGAATCTCTCTAGTCAAAGACATGGGATTAAATAACATTGGCCCAAATGTGTTTCGCTCATATACTTATAGAATACCCCAATAAAAATGGCCAAAAAATAAAAGATACTTCCCGTGATTGTTATGAACCTGATTTTAACTTATTACCAATATCTCTTGGATTTTCCATTCGATTTTATATCTTTAGCCGCATTTAGCAAACAATAATAGGAATAAGAACATGACCAAATGATCATCAATACAAACTCTTACAAGAATTGGATTAACTTGTTTATCACTCTAAGAATGCAACCCAATTATTGCAGATGATGCTTTCGAAAAAACATGTTATAATAATTATGAATAATAATAATAATAACAATTACTTTCAACTTATGCTTCAAAATCTGCATATGCATAGAAATCTGTGACTACTCATTTATTTGCGGCTAATGATTTCCATTATTTTTCATGTCAATGGTAGGTATAATTTTTTGTCTAGGATTTATGAAAGCTAGAAACGATAATATGCCCCATTTGCAAACCTATGCATGCCATAGAGATAGGATTTTCTTGATAATCCTATATGATGTAGAGTAGGGTTCCCATAGGAAGATAAGCAATGAAAACCAATGCAGGAATAATTTGCAAAAGAAAACATCATCTAAATACATCTTATCATGCACATTTACTATTCCAATTTAGAGATGGTCAAACTTGGGCCTCAATCTTATCTCCACACTTTTTAGGTTCCCATGTCCTACTGATGGCTTGGGAGGTCTGCATAAGACATGAATGTAACAAGGTACAGTCCTAATGATCCAGGAAACAATTGTAGATGCATTAAAAAATTAATAGCATCGAATGTTGCATGTGCTCTTGGGCATCGTGGTCATTGAAACTATCCAATTCCACATGGTACAAAGCATATGCATCTAATAACAATATAATAACAAGTAAAGAGAAGGGTTGACATAGATTCCTAACATCCAATCCATCTTAGAAAATATTTTTCCTCAAATCTTTAGATGTGGAAATTGTTGTTGAATCTAAAAGAGTGGTTGCCATGTAGCATCCTCTTATTCCATGTCATACCATTGAATAATACCTCTGCGATGGGTTGAAATCTAAGCTGATAGGTGCACTTATTGAGGATGGCCTTCGACTCCAAAATGATGGAACCTTCATTATCCAGTTCTAGTAAAATAGTTTGTGCTTTGATGTTGGTTCAAATAAATTTATTAAGAAGAGACATGAAATTCTGGGTGAACGTGAGAAGAAGGAGAAAGTTCCAATTTTTAACCAACGAACCCAATCTTTTGAAGAACCTTATATGGCCCATAGAAATTTCAATCCATCTTATGATACCCATCAAGTTTCATGGAGGATTTCTTGTAAGGATGTAGATGAATAAAAACCATATCACTGACTTGAAAATTGTGCTAATAACGGTGTTGATTGGCTTGTTGTTTCATTCGATTTCTTTCCATGTGAATATTGTATTGCAAATGTGATGAATTTGATCATGGTTTCATAGGACCATGTCAACTTCCTAAACTGGTGAATTGTTAGGGGTGTATGGAATGAGCACTAGAAGTTCCTGGCCATAGACTGCTTCATATGGAGTCATTTTAGATGTAGTGTGGTAGGAGGTATTGTACCACCTTTCAGCAAGAGGGAGCCACTTTTCCCATTGATGTTGTTTTTTAGAAATGAAACAACGAAGATTAGTTTCCAAACATTTGTCGATAAATTCAACCTGGCCATCTATTTATGGGTGATACCCTAAAATCATATTCATTTTGGTTCCAGTGTGGTGAAATAGTTCTATCCAAAAATGACTTGTGACGGTTGCATTGCGATCTGAGACAATATTGGAAGAAGGGATTCCATGAAGACGAATGATCTGGTCCATGAAAATTTGTGCTACTGAGGAGGAAATATATGGATGGTTAAGGGCACAAAAATGACTATATTTGGAGAGGCTATCAACCACAACCAAGATCATATCCTTCCCTCCAAATTTAGGGATCCCTTCAATGAAATCCATCGAAATATTTGTCCAAATCTGTGTAGGTATGGGAAAGGGTTCAAGCAATTCAATCTGTGCTTTTTCCCATTTACTAAAAATTACATCCAAATTTCAACAAAATCCCATAAGATGGGTTTAAGTGTGCGTAACCATTGAGCACCCAAAACCACATCACATATTCCTAAGGGAAAGGAAAACATGTCAGAGTGCAAGTTATAATCTCTAATATAGATACACACATTGAAGAACTTCCCCTTGCAAGGTAAGGTGTCCCCATTGGCAATCATAAATTAAAAGATGGACTAAGGATGGACAAAACAATCATCCTGTTTGGCAATCTGAGGGTCAATGAAGTTCTAAGTGCTACCAGAATTAATGAGTATTGTAAGAGAGAGATTCTTGAAAAAACTCTTGACCCGCATGATTTATGGGGTGGTGGCTCTAGCTAATGCATGGGGATATGTCTTTGGGTGGTAGTCCTGAAAAGGAGGGTTAAGAGGCAGTTGTTGAATGTCAAGTTAATCATCTACTGGATCCTGAGCATCTTCACAAATTTGAGGTACAGGAGGAGAATCCACATCCAAGAGATAGAGATTCTTCTTAGCACATCTATGTCCCCAAGTGACTTTCTCATCAAATTATAAGAAATTCCTTTTTGCCTACGTGCTTGCATCTCGACTTCATACGAATGCTTGATAAGAGTGGTTCCACAAGCTGGTGTTATTGGAGGTATTTGGGAAACCATATTTCTGAATGAACAAAAGTGGATTTAGAGCATTGTTGCGCTATGATCTTGTCCTTCGCCAACCTAGCAAACCCTAGGGATTCTATCATTGTGTTGGGACATAACATTTTAACCTTAGGTCAGATTGCATCCTTTAGACCACTGATAAATCAAATCATGTAGAATGCATGACACAATCCTTCTATATGATTAGCTAGTTTCTCAAATTTTGTCTAATACTCTCTCATAGTGCCAGTTTGCCGAAGTTTAGTGAGTGCTCCTATGAAGTCATCAAAGGAAATGGGGACAAATCATTGCAAAAGGAGTTGGAAAACATCTATCCATTTTGGCTCTTCATGAGCCTTGATGTACCAATTGAACCATTAAAGGGCTTCATGTTCCAAATGAAATGATGCAAGTTGTACTTTGTTGAAATCCAAAGTGTTATGCAGACTAAGATATTGTTTTTCCCTGTATATCCATCAATTCAAATCATCACCATTGAAGCAATGAAAATCAAGATTTGACCCATGAAAATTGTTAGAAGAAGAGAACCCAGTGTTTGCAAAAGACTATGGTTGTTATCTATTGTTCATGGTTGAATACTGAAGATGGAGGCTGAGAAATTTTTCTTCCATATCTTGGAGTTTGGTCTTGAGGGAAACAAGTTTCTCTTCTATATTTTTTTGTCCTGCATGGATGACAACCATAACCAGGAGGTTTTTTTTGTTTGGGAATGGGTAGAAAAACAAAAACATAATTTTTTTTAGAAAATGAAAATTTGGAGTTGGGAAAATATCTAATAGGTAAATGGGTTTTAACTAGGTTTTGGACACTTTCTGAGAGACAAGGAAGCATAAAATGGGAATTTCACAAGCATGGTGTAAAGATGAGAAAAATTTTCAAAGAGGGACAATGAAGCAGAGATAGGAAATGAACAGTGTGGGAAATTTTAAGGTGATTGGGTGAGAATAAAAAAGTTATGGAAAACCCTACAAATATACAAAATATGGGATTTATGGGTTTAGAAAGTGGAGTTTGGGATAGGGTCCTTAAGGAATGAAATAAGCGAAATGGAATTATAGGGATTCCAGTAAATTTTCAATGGAAATGAAGTTAAAGTAAACAATATATGGCGAAAAATAGAAATTTATTCTCATTTTTTTCGGTGGAATTGATCTGTGACAGCTCTGGACAGATGCAATATGTTATTTATCAATGAGCAATAGATATGGACCCCATGTATGTTCAAATTCCAAAATTTTCAGGGGATTAACTCGAAGACCAATGTTGTCTATCGGCTTGTGTATTGGGGCAGTACCCCTCACTCCACGACTCAAGTAAAACTGATAACTACTTTGCCACAAATTTCATCTCTTGGTTTACCTCATAGGTGGGAATTAGTCAATCAAGTAGGGGCCATTTCCCTTTTCGCTGGTAGGTCCTCTCAATGACTAGCTACTTCGGGGTTTATGTGGTACTCCTAACAATGATTTTTAGGGACATGCAAAGGAACCTCCCATAGTTAAGTGGATAGGGGTTATTCCTTGATTTGAACTTGCAATTGAAATGAACATTATGGATGCAAATAAGAAGAACTAATACAATAATCACAATGCTTGGAACCCACTGCGAAAAAAATTGGCAAAAATTCCACCCAGAGAGCCCAAGAAAGTCCTCTGATACCAGATGAGAGAAACCTCATAAAATAAATAATGAAAATGCACGATATAACAGAAATAACAAAACACAAAAGGAATTTATTGATCACGGGCCACTTCGAGGAGGAAACCTCCATTGAGAAAGCTCAATACAAATAGCTCGTGGATGCCTTCATTGGCCTCAACACATACTTATATACTAAGTCTAATATAAACAACTATTACTCCCCATGAATATGGGATAAACACGTACTTATATACTAAGTCTAATCTAAACAACTATTACTCGCCATGAATGTGGGATAATACAATATACTCACGGGACGACTTAAAAAGCATATGCATCCAACAACAATATACTAACAAGTAAAAAGAATGGTTGGCATGGGTTCCTAACATTATACAACTTGACGAGAACTTGACATTGTTCTTGTTTTGGGGGGGGTCAATTTTTGT
This sequence comes from Pseudotsuga menziesii, assembly GCA_001517045.1. Lineage (NCBI taxonomy): Eukaryota > Viridiplantae > Streptophyta > Pinopsida > Pinales > Pinaceae > Pseudotsuga > Pseudotsuga menziesii. The sequence continues at coordinate 99,104 of LPNX010412973.1, forward strand.
AGTTGTTTTTATCTTTGTTTTAAAAAGTGTGTATACTGGTAGCACCATTTTTCATTTTGAGTCATTTTTTTTCTTCCGATTTTGAAACTTTTTTGTCATAAAAGAACTATAATTTTTATTTATAAATGCATTTTTTTTTTTTAAATATACATTTAATAGCTAGTTATAATGAAAAAATAGATACATTTTTTAATTTTCTTAAAATTTAGAAGCTAGTTAAAATGAAAAATATATACATTTTGGATTTTTTTTCTTTAAACGCTTATCTTAAATAAGTCATTTTTATAGGCGAATTTATGAAAAAGAAAAAAAATAAAAAAAATAAAAAAGACATTTTTAACCATTTTTAACGCATTTTCGGAGATTTTATGTATAAGAATGATACTATTTAACAATAACTTCCATAAAGTGATTATTTACATAAACTCAACAAAAAGTATACCATGTATTTGTAAATAATATATTACAAACATAATATTTATTCTCAAAATAAAATCTTTAAATAGAAAGATTACAAAAATATCTTATCAAAAATTTGTTAGATTTGAGATTTTCCTCAATAACATGAATCTAATCAAGAATATTATGCATGTCAAATTCTTCATCAAAATTAACATTTTCTCCAGCTCTCTTTGTGAGCCATATCAAATTATTTAAACACTATAATAAAACATTAAAAAAACAAGTATAAAATTAAATAATATAAATAAAAAACCTAATGTCATTAAAAAAACAAATATATACTTATATAATTTAAATCATAACATACTAAATTGATTTAATTGATATTACATAAAAACAATAAATATATTTTAAAAAACAAATAATATTTTAAATTTTTTAATTTAAATGGTTTAAAAAACAAATAATACTCTAATTTTTATAATGTAAATAGTTTAATTATATGCATTATGAAAAAAAAATTAAAAAATTGATTATCGAAATCGATCCCCTAAACCACATTCAAGTGTTGGCACCACCATTTTGGATGGGGCTTACAAGGACTCAATCCCTATTTCCATACTCCCTTAAAAACCAACGTCAATCCCATTAACATGCCAATGTATATTCTAATATTTTATTTGTTTTTTCTTTAGGTTTGTGTGATGTTTTGTTTCTTAAATATTATTATTTTTTAAATGTTTTGTTATTTAGTTATTTTTATTATTTGTTTTTGAAAGTCGTTTTTTTGTTTTTTATTATTTGTGTTTTGTTATGGTTTTTAAAGTATAATTTATTTATTTTTTTAATTTTATTGTATCTTCATGTTTTTTTTCTTATTATTTAATAGTTTTTATTGTTTTCTTCTTGCATTTTAGTATTTTTAGTTTAAATTTAGGAGTTTTGGTTCAACAATGTTGGTTGCTAGGGTCATATTTTAGAAGGTGAAATTTTAAGGCTTTAAAATGAGGATGATTCTGGGAGTACCACTTTTCGATTGAGGGGTTGATTTTAGGGTTTTGATTACAATCGTATCGACCAGGGTTTCAAATAAGTTGTAAAGTTTAGCTTTTAAAAAAAGTTGCTATAGGTAGGACTATTTTTCAAAGTGATAGTTGTTTTTTGTTGTTTTTAACACAAAAATATGAGCTTCATTGGCTAGAGTTCTTGTTTTGAGTATAAATTTCTTGTCAAGTTGTATAACTTGTTTGCATTGAACTCATTTTCATAATGGCCCTTTTTTAAAATTAGAAGCACTAAAACTTCGACTTGTTGAAGTCTTTATTGAACTCTTTCTTATTTGAATGAAATAAATTATTTGTGGCAAACAATTTCCTCCTGTTAACACTATGTTTGCAACAGTCGATTTATGGGCCTGACAAAGTTCAAAAGGATCCTACTCATTAGAAAATTATATGAATGCCCTTCAGATATCAAATGTATCTTTTCCATCATTTTAGACCATCAAATGAAGAAGAAGGCTCAATCCACGGTGGTAGATTCCTCCAGAGGTGAAGACATGCAGCGACAAAGATGATAGAGAGAGGCATCGTAGACCAACGATCCAGGATCACAAGGAAGAAGAGCAATGATAGAGCATGGTTTTGGCCAAAGGACGCTAGGGAATGGTCAAGTTTGGCATTCACGGAGTCTATTAAAATAGGCAAGCAATGAAAGGTTGAGATGAAGGCAAAGCCCGATTGACGGTCTGAAACAGTTTCGCTGAGCCAACATACTCGATAGAAGGAACATTCCCAAATCGTGAAATAGGTTAAAGGAAAGAAATATCTAACGGTGGAGATGAGAGCATGAGCAGATCTACGGCCCCGGCTGATTTTGCAAGCCATACTTGTGCGGATAAAATCGTGATTCCAAATCGTGAAAAGTGGTACCAGCTGTAGATATCAACGGTCACGATAAAGAAGGGAATAGATCTATGGTTGAGGTTCTTTTTGCGATCTAAACTAGCGTGGACAACGTCAAGATCTCGATTCACGAAGAGGTGGTAGGACTTGCATGGGAGGGTCGATCTCGATCGACGGGTAAGAGCATGCCACGATCTAAAGCTGCTCGTTGTATCAAGAGAGGAGAAATTAGCGGCAGAAGTAAGGAAACATGAACTTGGGATAGAAAAAGGGCGCTATGCTGACTCATCGGGTCGACTAAGAGGTCCAGGACCTAGTGAATGGTGACTCACCTGAAAACAAACAAGAAGGCATCGTACTCAGAATCCACAGCAGTAGTCGAACACGTCAGGCTGTCACTCAGGCTGAATGCACCCACTTGCTCCATAATGTTTATGAATATTTGTAAATCATATTGATAGTTCCACTCTCTAGACTGTTAATGTTTGATTGTGACTGGAAATAGTTTTTAGGTTTGTTTTGGAGAGTAATCTCAACACCGAAATAGTATAAATACACTCCCGATAGAGGGAGATAAATATTGGTTGGGAAACTTTCAAGGGCTGAGGCTCTCCATTGTAATTAGTCTCTAGTTTTTGTGTTATGAATAAATTTGCAGAGGAAGGATTTTATTTCAAGGCAGAGATTACTGTGTTGTTGTTTCTTTCAATATGTAGTTTCTGTACATGAAATGTTCATCCTGTGTTCATTCCAGTTTGTTAATTTCCTTCATGTCTGAAATGAGTGTATAACAGTTTGGAATTCATACATGCTATGCTTCATCTATTGTTTTAGATATTCATTTAATTTTTCTTCTAAAGTTACGTAGAATTCATCCTGTAGATGCTTTGCGTAATGGACTGTCCCCTCTCATCTACTAATCGCCCACTAAATATCTCCTGATTGCAAGATCGATGTCTATCTTGCCTCTGTTTGTAAATTTATGCCATTCTTTACCTCCTGCAATATGTTCCCTACCCGGACCTTCGACTCCATTGCCCAATGGTTCCTTCCTCTGATAGTCCCACCTGCATCTTTTATTAACGCACCCGCCCTATTCAGGACTCTGGCCTCCTAATCATTCTTGATAAAAAATCCTACGTGAAGTAAACCTAAAAAAAACAAGCGAGAGATCCCTCTCTGACTGCGCAGGGCCAGAGGCGCGGTATAAAGCGGTTCTATTGTTTCCTAGGGGAGATCCCTTTTCCGCCCAACCTATGGACTTAATCCTGGCGCTAACAAACTGGTGTCATTGCCGGGGATGAGATTGAAGATCATCCCTGGGAAGAACGACAAAGTTTTAGATCTGGTTGTTGATGGTGAACAACAATTAGACATCAAGAAGGTTGTACACTTTTCACCTGGCAACTCCACTCTTGAAAGATTCAGACTTCAGCGACTTCGCTGGTGGAATGACCCAGAAATCAAATTGTCAGAAAAACTAGCCGGCTCCGTCGAGGAAAATGGACCCTTTGTAAGACCCGAAAATGCATGGTGAAAGGGTAAGATACTCAAATTTATGTTTCTTCCAAGATGCCTTATCTTGCCTTGTAAGTTTGTTCTTATCATTTCCTAAATTTGTCAAAACAGCCTTCTATGGTTCAATTCGTTTAGAAAAGAGCTATGAATATATTCATGTTTATCCTTCTTTACGAACCAAAAGCGTTGCATTGTGTTGTACATGTGATTCTGACCCAAATTTTTCTCCCGAAACTCATGACATTGAAGGTCACCCCTATGAACCTCATGAAACCTCGGTCAATAGCGTATTTATTGTGCCTAACCTGATCTCTCCTAGTATGCCAAGCTGGTATGAACCACTACAATTGCCTCCTATCCTCCATGATTTCCCTGCGAAACATCACAAGTACCTCCCTAAATTTGATGGAGAATCCAAAGACTTCACTACTGAGAAACATTTACAAGCCTTTGAACATTTCTCTGACCTTTTTGAGATAGAACATGATGATGTTTACATGAGGAATTTTTCCCATTCTTTGTAAGGAGATGCTAAAGAATGGTTCAAACACTTGCAACCTAAGTCCATCAATACCTGGGAAGAGTTCTCTTGCACCTTTTTAAAGTTTCGGGGCAGGAGAAGGCCACTGGATCAAATACTATCAGAATTTTATTTCCTGAAGAGGCATGAGGGTGAGGCCATATCTAGTTTTAATAGAAGATTTGCAAGCTTTTATTATAACATGCCCAAGGAATTCCAACCTCTTGAGAACAATGCAAAGATCTATTATGCATCCACCTTTCCTCCTGAACTGTCCTTACTTCTTTTGGAAATAAAATCAACCACTCTACAGCATATGTTTACTGATTGTTTGGAGGTTGAGGAAAACATTAAAATGTCCAAAAGATTGTCGGGACAAGACAGTGGTGGTGAAATAAAAGATACATTAAAATTGGTTGGGCCCTACAAGTGGAAAAGGAGAGTCCCTATTCAGCTAAAGATTTCCCTTGTTAGACAGAAAGATGATCAGCCCAATATAGGAGCATATGGTTCTACAGGCCTATTTTCTAAAGATTGCAATCTGCTCAGCACCGCGTCCGCTGGGGATGATTTTAAAAGGGATTTTGGTGTACCTATGTATGATGAGTATGAAGAGGCTATACCTGAAGAGCCACTTATATAAACAAGGTCTGCTAATGGAGATAATCAAGCTGCAATGCAAAGTCAGAAGGTTGAGATAGGAAAGGATGGTAAATGTAATGAAGGTGATAGCCTACCCTTGTGTTATTCCTCTTTTGAATTAATATGGCACATGATTAAATCCTCTAAGAAGAAAGGGAAGTTAGAGGAGATGGTGCCTTCCAGAAACTTATATGCAAAAGAAGATGATGAAGAGGAACAGTCATGCAATCCCTCTCCATTTATTGATACATCAGGAGTTTGTGATGAGGTGTTAAGTCACGAAGAAGGAGGCAGCAACCCTCAAATAAATACATTTTTTAATTTTCTACCTTCAATAATATCACCCCATGAAGGAGGAATGTGCTTACTCGGTCCTATCGAAGAAAAAGAGGACATCCATGCTGAGGCACATGAAGAAGGTGAAGTTCTAGTTTCAGAAATTTCAAGTGAAAGGGTATATGTTTCATTGGAGAATGATTCTGTGGGCCCTTTTCTAAGATCTTTCAAGTATCAACATGGTATCTCACCAGAGGAAGGGAGTTCTGGACAACTTTCCCATGAACAAATAACAGAATATGCCGGAGGTTGTCATGTTTTCTATGACCCCATAGCAGAGTACATGGAAAGGCTAGGTAACGGTAATGACTGGTCACTTCTCTGCTATAAAGATCAGTTTATTTGTTATATCCTTTTTCCATTATGCATTTCATTCCTGTTCGTCAAGCACGATAAGGAAATAAAACGGATAGGCAAGTTGCTTGATTGGCTTCATTGGAAGTCCGATTTCACTTAATCGGGCTTATGCACTAAGTTAGGTAGAGTAGGTAGGAACAAATAAGCTCGGTAATCATCGAGCATTTCCTTCATTATTGTTTTAGTTTGTTTTCATTTTTAGTTGTAAGCACAGGTTTGCAGTCACAACTATTCTTAGTTTCAGAGTATGGCCAAGAGCATAGTTTGCATAGTGACATAAATTAGCTAAAGCAGTAGCTCAAAGCAAAAGGAAGGTTTCAAAGGAAATATTGAGGACAACCCAATGGATGTGGTGCTTGGTCTATGGGGGTTCTTTTCTACCTCGCTGGGAGGATAGCATCCCTTGTGGAGCCAGTTGTTAACACTCCATTTGCAACAATCGATTTATGGGCCTGACAAAATCCAAAAGGATCCTATTCATTAGAAAATTATATGAACGTCGTTCAGATATCAAATGTATGTCTTCCATCATTTTAGACCGTTAGATGAAGAAGAAAGCTTGATCTACAGTGGTAGATTCCTCCACAGGTGAATACATGCAGCAGTGAAGATGATAGAGAAAGGCGTCGTAGACCAACGATCCAGGATCACAAGGAAGAAGAGCGATGATAGAACATGGTTTTGGCCAAATGACGCGAGGGAATGGTCAAGTTTGGCATTCGCAGAGTCTATTAAAATGAGTAAGCAATGAAAGGCCGAGATCAAGGCGAATCCCGATCGACGGCCCGAAACAGTTTCACTAAGCCAACATGCTTGATAGAAGGAACATTCCCAAATCATGAAACAGGTTAAAGGACAGAAATATCTAATGGTGGAGATGAGAGCATGCAAATATCTATGGCCCCGGTTGATTTCGCAAGCCAGACTTGTGCGGATAAAATTGTGATTCCAAATCGCGAAAAGTGGTACCAGCTGCAGATATCAATGATCACGACAAAGAAGGGAATAGATCTACGGTCGAGGTTCTTTTCGTGATCTGAACTAGCGCAGACAATGTCAGGGTCCCGATTCATGAAGAGGTGGTAGGACCCACTCAGATCAATGATTGCATGGGAGGGTCGATCTCAATCGATGGGTAAGAGAACACCATGATCTAAAGCTACTCGTTGTATCAAGAGAGGAGAAATTGGTAGCAGAATTAAGGAAACGTGAACTTGGGATAGAAAAAGGGCGCTATGCTGACTCATCGGGCCAGCTAAGAGGTCCAGGACCCAGTGAATGATGACTCACCTAAAAACAGATGAGAAGGTGTCGTACTCAGAATCCATAGCAGTAGTCGAACATATCAGGTTGTCACTCAGGTCGAATGCACCCACTTGCTCCATAATGTTTATGAATATTTATAAATCATGGCGATAGTTCCACTCTCTAGACTGTTAACATTTGATTGTGACTGGAAACAGTTTTTAGGTTTGTTTCAGAGAGTAATCTCAGCATTGAAATAGTATAAATACACTCCTGATAGAGGGAGATAAAGGTTGGTTGGGAAACTTTCAAGGGCTAAGGCTCTCCATTGTAATTAGTATCTAGTTTCTGTGTTATGAATAAATTTGTAGAGGAAGGATTGTCTTTCAAGGCAGAGATTCATGTGTCGTTGTTTCTTTCAATATGTAATTTATTTATGTGAAATGTTCATCCTGTGTTCAATCCAGTTTCTTAATTTCTTTCATGTCTGAAATGAGTGTATAATAGTTTAGAATTCATACATGCTATGCTCCATCTATTGTTTTAGATATTCATTTAAATTCTCTTCTAAAGTTATGTAGAATTCATCCTATAGATGCTCTGCATAATGGACTGCCCCCTCTTATCTACTAATCACCCGCTAAATATCTCTTGATTGCAAGATCGACGGCTATCTTGCCTCTGTTTGTAAATTTATGCCATTCTTTACCTCCTGCAATATGTTCCCTACCCATAGCTTTGACTCCATTTCCTAATGGTTCCTTACTCTGATAGTCCCACCTGCATCTTATATTAATGCACATGCCCTATTCAGGAGTCTAGCCTCTTGACCATTCTTGATCGAATATCCTACATGAAGTAAACCTAAAAAAAACAAGCAAGAGATCCCTCTCTGAATGCACACGGCCAAAGGCGCAATCTAAAGCGGTTATGCTATTTCCTAAGGGAGAGCCCTTTTTTTCCCAACCTATGGGATTGATCTCGGCGCTAACACCTTCCTTTCTTCATTCTTGCTGTGAGGAAAAAAAATTCTTCCTTGGTGCACACTAACTTGCTTTGGATTCACCCCTCCTCTTGCAAAAATTCATGCCACAACCTCTCGAAGTTAGGTTTCTCCTCTCGCTTGTTAACTGTAGACAATAATGTATCCCATTTGGATGGGAGACCATCAATATCGGTTTGGTGAATATCATCCTCATCCATCACTACTCCAATACTAGAAAGATAATCTCTTACCTGAGAAATTTTGGTGAAGAATGATTCCATAGTCTCTCCCTTCTCTATCTTTAGGTTCTTGAGCTTATTCTTTAAATACCTGTTTTAACTCAGGGCCTTCTTCTCATATAATTTTGTCAATGTATCAAAACATTCAGTTGCAATATTCAATAGAGTCATCACAAACATCCAATTGTCCTTAAACGAATCATATATGATCCTTTTGGCCTTAGCTTGGTTCTTCTTGAATTTGATGTGATCTGCATTGGATGCAGGATCCTCCATCACTATGGACACGTACCTGTATAGGTCATGTTCCTCCAATATGTTCAATACCTCTCCTTCCAAGTGTTGAAATTTGAGTTTCCATCAAGATGGTATTCCAGTTGAATGGAGATCAATTCATTTCTCTCAAAACATTTGTTCAACTCCTTAAGATCTATGTAGGCTTCTACTTTTCTTAAACAACTCATATCCTTCATTCCCTAAGCTGTGATACCATGTTGATTTTTGAGAAAGTAAAAATAGGTTTGAACATTAACACTTTAATCAATGAAATAATAAACATATGAATCACTGAATCATTGAATCACACAAATCATTCATTCACAACACAAGATGTACCCTACAAAAACCCTCAAAATAATAGGATGAAAAACCCAAAGATAGCAAATTGCTTTCGACACCTTAGGTGCTAGATAAGAGAGAACACTAAGTAAAATAGAATAGAGATCAACTATATAAACTTGTCATGTGCTCAACATATTAATAACAATCCCGAAACACCGCCATGAAAACTAGGGAGAATGGTTGCATGCCAATAGTGCACACTTGTACCACAATTGCAAATTTCCTTTGTGGAATAATAATTCCTTACATTGAAATATTGATCATGCAAAACTCATGGACCATGCCATTCATCTTTGACATTAACTAAGGATTAACTAACATCGAAGTGAACTCAACATCTAACTAAATGCGTGACCACCTAGTTAGGATGATAACTTAAGTATCATAGTGCTTTAACTCAAGTGCTAAGATGAAAACACTTTATAATTGAAGTGTTATATCTTAGTTTAAATAAAGTATAAATACTTTAGTTAACTAGTCCGTCATTATTGACACTTAGTTAACTGCAATTAATTGAATCATGTTGATTGATTTACACTAGCATGATCACTATGATTTCTATAATTAGTTAAAGTGCATATTGAGCCTTTAACTAAAGCTTAATAACTAAAGTTCACTTAGTAATCTTTAGGAAAATCGAATTCTCTCTCTCCATGGTTATCTCTTTATCATTTATCTTATTGCATGGTCTATATGTGTTAACTTTATTTATCTATCAGATCATATTATACTAGGAAGAATTTCCACATGCTGTGATCATATTATATTACTCTCGGACCATATAATCATATGCTAAAGTAATTCACTCTAGAGGTGGCCAGTCTCTAGAGGAGACTTGATGGAGTTGCTCCGCTACATGGACAACCTGACATAGTTGGATCTCCTACTGGAGGGTGCCCTTAACCAATGTGTCCATAACTTGATCTATAGTTTCCTCTTCCATGCAGTCATGGTTGAGCTCTATAGGTGTTAGATGTTCTTCCACCTATGATGTATCCAACAATGGTGGAAAACATGGGTGAAGGAGCTCTACATTGAATAATGGGTGCAAGATAAGGAATGGAGGAGTGATTAATTCGAAGGAATTATCATCAAATTCCTTGGTGATGGTGTATGAACCATATCAAAGTCGATGAAGCTTGCGCTGGGGTCTTATGAAACTCTCTTTCTGCAAATACAACCAAACCTTTCACCCACTTGGAACATGTGTGGAACTGGATGTTGGTCATGTCGCTGCTTGTACTTAGTATTGTATTGCTTCAAAATATCATGGAACTATTTGTGGATGTGATGGATTTATTCAACAAATATTGGTGGCCTTATCATGTATTGGATTCTTTCTCTGTTGACCCAGGTTCATGTCAATGTTTGAGTAATAATGAAGATAATTGATCATTAAAAATTTTAATCCACAATTACGGTGAAGATAGATCTCATAAACAATTCATATACACAATCATTCAGTCCATAAAACACATGACTTACCCTGGGAAAAACCTCCAAATCTAGAGGATGCAAAACCCAACAATCCTTTGAGTATAATAGATAATCGACGAAGAATGATTACAACACAATAGAAAATTGTTTTATAAGAGAGCACAGGAGAATAAAGATCATATGGAACACTATGCTAGTATTTCCAAGTGCATGTCACTTTAATAACAAGACAAATTTAGTAATACAAAGAAGGTAGTGAATATTCACATGCTTTTGTGCACTGATAACACTGTGAACACTATTTTAGCTTCAATTGTGTGCCCTTTCTAACTTGGTGCCAAGTTTTCACCTCATAATTATCTCCCATACTAAAGATATGTTCCCTCCATTAATTCATTGGTGTTAACACCTCTAACTGAGTTGTTAACTGATTGAACTGAACTGAACTGAATGGAACTAAATGTAATTGAAATGAACTGAATGGAACTGAATGCAGCGGAACTAAACTGAATAGAGTTGAATGTAACTGAACTTGAATGACCTGAATTGGATGTAACTAAACAGAACTAAATGTAATTGATCTGAAATGAACAGAAATGATGTAACTAGTGCTTCACCATCAGTATCATCTTCAACAACCACTATGCATAAATTAAGGATTTGATTCCTTAATTAACTAAAATGTGTTTATCACAACTAAGACTCAACCAATGTCTTATTAATTCAAGTTCACTTGGAGGAATACATGGGAAATTTCAATTCTCTCTCTATCTTTATGCTCATAGTTTTTATCATTAATTAATCATGCATGGTCCATATGTGTTTAATTAATTAATCATATGTATCATATCATAGTCATAAGAATTGTTCAGAACCTATGATCATATGTATTATCCTGGTACATATAGTCATATGCTAAAGTAAATCACTCTATGGGTAGCTAATACCTAAAGGATACTTGTAGCACCTGGTGACCATGACTAGCCATACATAAAATAGTATATCCTCGAGAATTAATACAACATAATTCATGTGGTCTTGATACAACATAAGAATCTTGAACTTAATACAAAAATAATTTCTAACTTGATACAACACAAGTCTCCCACCTTAATACAACATAAGGTTAAGATTCTAATACAACATAAGATCCCTAGTATAAGCATGTCTCCCGAATAGGAATTGATACAACACAAGGTCCTAGATTAATACAACATACACTCTTTAACTTAATACAACATAAGTTAGTGAACTTAATACAACATAATTCCATGGAGAAGATCTGGATCTCATACGACTTAGATTACAGACTTAATACAACACAAATATAATGGGAATGACTCCCAAATCTATAATTTCAACAGTCCATATCTCTTGTTCGTCAAAAAAGCCCAAGATATTGGCCCAACATACTATAACCCCATCAATGACACCTGCAACATAGATGAGGCCTCACCCGAGATATCTACGAGGACTGTCAAAACCAAGTTTTTGTAATTGTGTCAGGGATTTTTTTGATCATCAACTATCCAGTCACTTGACCAAAACTAGGGAATGGCCTTCTGTCTTCATACATACATCATTAAATAATATAACATATTGATCCATCGACATACACCACATTATATATTCTATATTATTAAACATGCATTAACATTCCATATTATTTATATCATTTTGATGCTTGACATATTTAATTGATTCATTCACCACAGATATTCATTTAGTTATAGACACAGTTATTGAAGACACAAAGACACAGAGTTTAATATGGAAACCCATTAGGGAAAAAACCACAAAGGTGCTCTTCATATGGAATGAGTAATAATTGAACGCCATTATCCTACGCACACATACTACAGACTCTTCTTTGGATATTATTTTTAATCAATGACTTATTTTCCTGTCTCATTCTCTCTCGTTTTGTGTCTCTCTCTCGTTCTCTCCTCTTTCACTATTCTTTGTTGTGTATGTGTTATGTCCTCTACACACATCTTGGATCGACTTTATAGGATTTTGCAACTCTTGTATTACCCATCGAATGATTCTTAATAGTCATTTGGAAGGTTGTCTTACTAATTAACACATCCTATTACATCTAAAAATAGGCACTATCATCCCAATTTACAATCATGCTTTATTTCCCAATTTACTCCTCTTTTGTCGTGGCTTCTTCTGTCACGGTATTTACTTGTCTTGCAACTGAAATATTCATCTTTTCAAACATGATTTTGGTTATCTCTTCTTGTGTTTTCCTAGGGCCAACATGCCCCCAACACTCACATGTGATTCATCCCAAGCCATGTTAGTCTAAAAAAATTTTGGTGAAAGATTGGTCTAAAAATATTGACAAATTTTCATTAGGGCTTCCACTTCTTGTCGCACCTCTTCCTAGACCTTCTACATTTGTTCTACAAATTCAAAACTGATATGTTCTCAAGTTGCTACTTCTGTTGCACCCAATGCATATTGCACCTTTTCATGTATTGGGTGGATCGTTCCTATAGCCTTTTGTTTCTTCCCTCTATAACTATGTGACATGATACGTTCTTTGTTGTTGTTGTGTCCACAGTATGCCTACTTGTTGCTATAAAATTTTCTAATGTAAAACCATGCTCACTTTTTCTACAAGTGGCAATTTCTTCAATTCAACCTTTAATTTATTAAAATCTGCTTCAGTAGTGTGAAGTTTTTCTATGGCATGATCCAATTCTGCATCATCTATCAAGGCTTCTCATGACTGAGAAACCTGATCATATTCCTTGGCACAAAGTTCTTCGGCCTTTTGAATTTTCTACAAAGCTTCCTTTACTGCATTTCATCAAGCTTCCAGTACCTCAAGAGGTGTACTGGGAGTCATATATATTTCCATATGTGTGACTCATGTTTGGAGGTTGTCGGCTACGTCACCAAGTTGGAAAAAAATTTCTTCATAGAACATATCAGGTATAATCCCTTCATCAACCAAATTACTGCAAGTAAGCATAACAACTTCATCTAGTCATTGCCTCTCATCCTACCAAGTTTTTTTTTTTCTCTATATCCTTAACTTTATTCTTCAATGAAAAAATGGTATTCTTAGAATGTTTGAGCTAGCCAAATATCTCATGCTCTCTTGTCTTCATTTATTCTACTATATCTTGTTGAATCTTATGCAGTATATACATTGGTACTAAGGAAAAATCAAAAGTTACCTGATCAAGATCTTTGATAATGACATTATGTTCCAGCATTCCTAAGTCAATTGCTTTAGAAATCACTTGATTTTTTCTTTGTGTAGGAATCGATGGTGCTTCAACAGGTCACTCTTCTTATGGTATTGCTTCTTCCTATGACACAGTTGAGTATGACTCCCAGTCAACCACTACTCAAACTTCCTTTACTATGGTACAAAGCGTCTACAGTAATATGCAATGCTTCTTACCGATTCGGTGTGTCGTGCATACATTGTTTTGTAAATTTCATTTGCCACTTTCTCTATGCATTATGAAATCAGGTTGTAGTGGTCATTCATAATACCAATAATTCCAGTTGTCTCATCGGCATTCCTCTTCCAATGACTCTTTCCAAAATTTTAGAGCGTTTTCTTTTATCCCCCAACTCTGGATCTATCAGGGTTGTACTGGATTCATTTTAATTTCATAGGGAGAGCTTCTTAGGATTTCTTCTATTGGTGGGTCTCCTCCCTGATTTCCATTCTGCTTCTTTGATGTGTTATCCTTTCGCGACTCAATTTCTCTAGATATTTGATCCGCTGTGACAGGTTGTATCCATTCTTTAGGCCAATCCTCAATAATCACTTCAATTTTTTTAATAGATAGTTGGAACTACATGGATAACCACTGGTTCTGTGGGTCTTTTCGTGGCTATAAAAATATATGGTGATCCTCGATCGAAAATATGATGATGTTGTGAAACTATTTGACGATTTATATGTTATTCTTTCTTGTTTTTGAATAAAATACCTGAGTGCCTCACCTTGCAAATAAAATTCCACATTGTTATCTCATTTCCATTGGGTATTCTCCTTGTCATACCATATTTTTTTTATCTTCCTCCTCGACATGGTATGAGGACATCTACCTCTTGGTAGTCTAGCAGTTATACACATGCAACAAATGAAATTTAAATCAAAATCCATGAATAATTAAAGGGATTACCCTTTTCCTGCGCATCTGCTAACAACTCGTTCAACAAATATGTTGACTAGTTCATCTGGATGCCTGCTTCATAGTGCTCTGTTGCAACAATTGTTTTAATTATGCACTGGTTCAGTCACATCTTCCACAACAACTTGCTGGATAAAAATTTAGCAATGAATTGAATGGCATTGTCATTGATAGAGGCGATGGAAAAGCCTCTCTTATCTCTTGATAAATTGTATTTCTCCTTCATCCTATTAGTAAGGGTAGTATCCTAGTCCTTTTGAGTAAAGAAGGGTGTTGGTTCAACCCTTGCAAGAGGAATTTGAGTGATGGATGCTATTAGCTCGATGTCTACTGATATTTTTCTATCTATCCATAAACATCCTCCATGAAAGTAGAACATCAACTAATTCACACATGTGTTCAACTTTGTTGTGCGACCAAAATGTGTAATATGCATCAGCAATAAAAATCTAGATTTATGGAATCCCATTTCCCACTCCATTGGGACCACATGAATAGGTCCATTCTCGCTCTCTTAGATAGTGTTAACATACCGCTTCATGTCAAGTTCAGGAAAATTCTGCAGGTCATGGTCGATAAACCCCATCAAGCTTCGAATTTGGGATAATATCCATTGTCACATGGACTCGTTTTGGTATGGATGGCCTTACCAGCTGATATTTGGAATTCTTTCCAACAATAAATTTAGGTGCATCTGCTGGCCTTGGTGGAACATAATTAGGAAACAAGTTGGTCGACCCAGCTCCTATTGCTTCAGTGTTGTGTGGAATTATCGTTCTTGGTTTACAACCAGTTCTAAGGCCACAAAATTTTATTTTTTATTGGCCAGGATGGTCTGGCTGTAAACAAAACTTCTATGATCAGTTGTGGTTGTGAGATAGCTTCTATATTCTCTTCCCTAATAGGTGTAGGAAACATAATCTCCATGCCTAATCCTGGAACAGTTTTCATGCTTGAAACAAAATGACCATGCTCTGAGAAAACAACTTCATCTCAAATGGTTTGCAGACAGAAGGCTCAACACAAGAAGTCATCTAGTTGGATGCAATAGAATGATCAAGCTTTGGCACGAAGATGAAGTAGTTTGATGCATGTGAGAACTTGTTTTCTGGCACGATCTTGCGATAAATCAAGGTGGTGGAAAATTATGTCACATTGAGAAAGATTTCTAATCTTGTCAAGGATATTGCCAACCAAACTGTCACTTCACTTTTTAGTTCAATGGTAGTTATTGTGCATTAATGGCATATGTGACCAAAAATCATGCCGCTGAAATATCCTATTACTTTAAATTAACTGTCACTTGCGACCAAAATTTATCGTGCAACAAAAATGATTCTCTTGCAGCATAAAGTATCTTGTGATACACACCCATAGTCTACAACAACATTCTATAATTTGCAAAAGAAACTATTCTCTTGTGAAAAACATATAGCCTGTGACAACAATTCTTCTTTTGCAATAGTCATATAGTCTGCAACACAATTGTTGCAAAATGCTTGTAATCTTGCAACAAAAACACTTATAAAATTGCGACAAAAACACACATTAACTTCCGACTCTTTTTATTTTCTTCCTTTTTTTTGTCCTTCCCTTTTTGAACTATCGGTCGACCGAAGTGTGGCTATCCTGATAATGATTTAGCATACTTCCATTTACTAATCCTTTCAAGGGTTTACCATCTAAATTCTGCAATTGGACAACTCCTCCTTCAGTGATTTGAATGACAACATATGGTTCCATCCAATTTGTTCAAATCTTGCTAGGAGGCTTCAAAAATTTACTATCATATAGGAGAACAAGATCTCCAATATGAAACTGCTTATACTTAATATGTCGGTCGTGCCAAGCCTTTTGTCTCTCCTTCTCGACATTTTGATGATATACTGTGACAAGGAGATATTATTCCAATTGTACTAGTTACAAAAATCTTTCTTCGACCCCACCAACATCATTCATTTCAGTAATCACAACTATCCTTAGACTGGGTACAGTATATTCTAGAGGAACGACATCTTCTTGTCCATAAAGAAGTCTAAATGGAGTTTGGCATGTCAAATTTTTTCATGTTGTGCTATAATCCCATAATATTGTAGGTATCTTCTAATCCTAGTCATCTATTTGAACATTACATATTTTTTTCAATGCATTCTCCAAAATCTTATTTAACGCTTCAACAACACCATTCTCTTGTGGGTAATATGGTGTTGTCTTCTGATGTTGAATCTAAAATTCCTCAGTTAGTTTGTTTATCAATCGATTCACAAAATGAGTTCCTTAATTGCTTATAAAAAAAATTGGACATCCAAGTCAGGTCACTAGATGGTTGAATATAATTCTTGCAGTAGTTGTAACAATACAATCCTTTACTGGCACTCCTTCAACCCATCTGGTCAAGTATTCTGTCGCAGGGATTATATAACATGAAATGATTATTTTTCCCAGTGGATTAATAAGACCCACAAAATAACCAACCCATTTTTAAAATGCATGTAAATTCACCTATGGTACTAGCGACATCTCATCTCGTCACGATGGTTTTCCAACTCTTTGGAAGATATCACATCCATGACAATAATATCTAGCATCTACATGCAAAGTAGGCCACCACAATCATGCTTGTAATATCTTACACAATGTTTATTTTCCTTCATAATGGCCTCCTCTGACACCATCATGTTCTTCATTCAATATCATCGGTGTCTCATGTTCCAAAACACAATGATGAAGAATTTCATCTGGTTGTAGTCAGCTTTTACAACTAATTTTTTATTTTTTGTTGTATTGAATCCTTCTAGTGCATATCTAGTAGTTAAGAGACATACAATATCTTTTTAGTGATCATCAAACATCTTGATTGAAAAAAATTGTGCTTCAAAAATATTATCGTCGATATTACTAGGCTCGTCTCCACTTTATAACCTTGACAAATGGTCCGGTCTTGAACTCAGTCGACCCAGTTTGAAAATAACTTCAAATTCAAAATCTTGGAATAGGAGAAGCCATCGACAAATATCCCCCCCCNATATACCATAGAAATTCCTTCTCCTCCTGTCATAGTATATTTATTTTCTGCCATAGTCAGTTTTCTACTAGAAAATGTGATGGGATGATCAATAGAACCTTCACCTGGATTCGCAAGTACAACACCCAACGCAATAGACAACACATAGACATGTACATGAAATTATTTTTTCCATTATAGAAAGACCAATATATCCATTGTAACCATGTTATTCTTAAGACTCTTGACTTTATTCATTCCATTGGAACTTTACATCTTTCTTCAACAATTTCTCCATAGTGGTTGTAACCACTACATCTCCTCTGATGAACTTTATGTAATACCCCATATGTCCCAAGGTAGTTATTAATTGTTTTACTGTCAAGGGTGGTGGTAGGTCGACAATAATTGCAATTTTTGCAGGATCCATCAATATTCCATCACGATAAACCACATGACCCAACAAGATTCCAAAAGGGGAACATAAAATGCACTTCTTTAGATTGAGGGAAATATTAAACTGCCGACACTATTCAAGAATCATTCTAAGACTCTCAATGTGATCTTTTAATATCCCAAATACTGTACAGTCATCAAAGTATACCTCAATAAATTTATGGATGAATTCTTTGAAAGCAGCTACAACTATTCTAGAAAAAATAGCAGGAGCATTCTTGAGTGCAAAAGGCATTACTGTATACTGGAAACATTCCCATTTCATCGCAAAGGTTTTTTTGTTGATCTTCCTTTATAATATTGATCTGATGGTAACCATATAATCCATTAGTAAATGAATATATTTATTTTCCTTCAACGCTCTCCAATACTTCATCTATAAACAGGGTTGGAAATAGATCATGAAAGCATGCATTATTCAACTTTATCAACTCGACACATATACAGATTTCACCAGTTTTCTTGTCTTGTACTACCATAGGACTAATCCATTTAGATTCTTCGACAGGTTCTATAATTCCCTCATCTAACATTTTGTCTAACTATGTCTTGAATTTTTCTTTCTACCTTGGATTGAGCCGATATGGTCGTTTGTTTAACAGGTTTTGCACCGAGATTCAAGGGAATCTTCATTTCTCCCAGATCTCCAACAATTCCCTTCATTTCTGAAAATTTAGTAGGAAACATACCTTGGTACAGAATAATATAATCCATGAGAATGTTAACATTTGAGCCCAAGTACGGAATAATATAATCCATGACATAATCACCTATTTGAGCATTCATCCTTAGCTCGCGACCAGTTTTCAATATTTTCCCAATGTAGTTAACTCTCTTTTCTAGTCTTACATATGGTTGGGGTTGTTCAACTAAAGCTGCTAATTATTCCATAGCATATTTATGTTCTATTAACACTAAACAACTTTTAAAGAATTCTTTCAACTTACTAACCTCTTCTGTTGGTTTCTTTTGAAACAATTGTTCGAATCTTTAAGGAATTTCCAATATTGTTCCTTCATTCAAAATAGCAACAGAAGTCGATGCTTGATTTCTATCGATGAAATCCTTATGAGCGTACAAGAATATTTCCTTTTATCTTTGGACATCAAATGGAACTTTATTTTGTTGTTTGTATGGTTCTTCTTGATCTCCTCTAGTCGTAGCACCTCCCCTTGTCATTATAGTAATATTAGGCTCCATGGACCCTCGATTCAGTAGAAATCTTATGAATGTTAGAATTAGCATTCTAAGGTGGGTTTTTCTTTCCCATGTTTGTAGTTTACCACTTAGCTGTAAACTGTGGACATTCTTCAACAGTGTAATCCAATTCTTTACAATACGAACATGTCGATGTAGGATTAGTGTAATCTCTAGAAAAAAATCCAAGTTATCAACAATTATAACAAATTACTTTTCCTCTTTCACAACCGAATCCTCCTCCTCGTCCTTGGCCTCTAAAAGGATGAACCTCCCTTGGTTGAGGGTATTGTGCCTATGAGTATTATGACTAAGCTCACTCAGCTTCCATCTGTTCATCATTTTTTATCAGGTATGTGTCAATTTCCTTCTCTTGTAGCAATTTATAGGCCCTACAATCTTTCTCGTCATGTCCAACTGATCGACATAACTTATAATATAGTTTGGATGGTTCACTTAATATTTTTTTTAAATATATGCATTCTTCTTATCTATATCCTATCGTTTGGAAAATTCTACACCAGGGCATCCCATGTGCATTTATCAGATTTGGTGCACCTGATGCAAGGTAGTTCATTAAGGTTGAACATGAGTGTTAATGATGGCCTTCCATTCTATATCGTGTACACTAGAGTTCCTCCTACACTTATTTTCCTTTCTTGATATCTTTTAGTTGCAATGTGAGGTTGGAAATTTATGACTGTATCTGCATCATTCCTGCTCGAGTTTCTCCAACCAGTGAAGCTTTAAATTTAATCGAAAGCTAAAGATCCTTTCTCTACGATACAATATTTTGTTGCATCAAAGGAACCCAAATATGTGGTAGCATCATTGCAATAAACCATTATTTATGTTGGACATATGACATCTGAAAACTCACTTTAGCCATCAAAGTTTTAAATCTTTGGTCAAAGTCCCAAACAGACTAAGTCGATAACTGCTTGATTTCTATAAAATTAATATTGCATTGCGAATCAGAATTAGGCTTCTCAAACTCATCTATCACTCCCTTATGGATTTGAGCTAATGATTTATAAAGGAACCCTAATAGAACCACAGATAATTTCATATACCAAACAAGTGCACGACGTCTAAGGGTCATGATCATCTGGGATATTTTTATAGCTTCATCTTGGACTTGTCCCACTGTCCATATAGCTTCGCATAGGAACCAATGCTACTTAGGGTCATATAACCCATTCCCATTAAATATTAGTAACTTTGTATCATTTATATCCATTCTGTTTACTCTTAGTATTGTTGAACTAAAGGTTCTACTAGTGGAATTTCCTTGACTAATATTTCCACTATTACAATTATTATGATCGACAAAACCATTGGGAGATGTGTTTCTATATCTTACCTCAAGTCCTGGAGATGTACACAGGGTCGTGGGTATGTCATAATTTGGATCTTATGCTTCGTCCTCTTCTCCTTCACATATAATTTGGTATTCCTCCTCCTCGTTACAGGATTCTTCGTCGAGATGTGACACCAATTTGCAGTCTCTTCTTTCAGTCGTGTTGCAACCTCCTCTCTTGGTTGCAGTCCTCCTTCTCTTTCCAGACTGAAATATTCTTCCACTTATTAGGTGAACACCTTCTTTCTCAATCTCACCATCAACAAAAAGCATCTCATCTTATTCTGGTCCATTTTATTCAAATATTTCTTGTGACATTACCCAATTGCGCACTAGAATTTATACGTCGAATTCCATTTGCGGAATCCCTCTTTCAGATACAAGCATTTTTATCCACAACTTCAAAGATTTCAGATATCGAACTCTATATTCATGAAAGAAATCTCTTTCCATTTCACTTTATGAATTTATCATGTCGACTGCAATATCTGTGATATATCCCTCCATAATACTATCAACCCAAAATTCGATAGCCCTAGATATAGGATTACTAACTCTTTTCAGTCGTTAAATCAACTGAGGGATCCACTCTATAGATTCTTTTCCTTGGATAGTTTTCTTCTGATTTGATAGCTTTAAAAACCATTCATGAAATACAATGGGAAATTCACTGAATAAAATCTCATGAATGTCTATGTAAAGGTATCTTTCCAACCATTCCAGCGGGCTCATTCGTGATCCCTTTACTTTCTGCTTATGCAAACTTGTGCCTTATAATCAATCTAGTCTTGAAATTTTGGTTTGGTTGGGTGCCAAACATATCCCCATCACAATGATTCATGGTCTTGGAAACAAAACCATTTGTTGGATTCTTTATCTGATGAACCAAGTTGAGATCCCTTGTTCATTAACAAATCCCAATATATTAGCCTAACATAGTATAACCCCGTCGGAAACACCTACGACACATATGAGGTCGCACTCGAGATACTATGGGGACTGCAAGAACCAAGTTTCTGTAGTTGTGTCAAGGTTTTTTTTTTATCATTGTACTATCTAGTCACTCAACCAAAACTAGGGAATGGTCTTCAATATTCATACTTTTTTTTTAAAAAGTGGTTCACCATGGAAACCCAATTTTACACCATGGCTACATCCACTTGGGAAAATATCTTATACTCGCTAGGAAAGTATACATGAAATTGGGCATCATTAATCATGATAAACTGCTCACCAGCCTAATATTTCATTACATTCAAAAGCTCCCAAGGAGCAAATGTCCCCGACGAGATTCAAACCCGGGTGGAGAGTGCAACAACCAAATCTCCCAGCCACCCGAGCTATGCCCAATAGATAATTCAATATTCATACATACATCATTAAATAATATAACATATTGATCCATCAACATACATCACAACATATTGTCTATATTATTAAATATGCATTAACATTCCATATCCTTTCTATTGTTTGGATGCTTGACATATTTAACATATTATTTCATAACATATATTCAATTAGCCATAGACACAGTTATTAAAGACATGAAGTTTAATGTTGAAACCCATCTTGGAAAAAAACCACAAAGGTGCTCTTCATCTAGCATGAGTAATAATTGAACTCCTTTGGTCTGCGCACACAACCTGCAGACTCTTCTTTACATATTATTTACAATCAATGACTTATTTTCCCATCTCATGCTCTCTGGTTTTTTGTCTCTCTCTTTTCCTCTCTTCTTTATCTATTCTTCATTGTATATGTGTTATGGCATCCACACATAGCTTGGATTGACTTTATAGGATTTTACAACTCTTGTTTTACTCATCAATTGATTCTTAACTATTAGTCAAGAGGTTGTCTAACTAATTTAACAAATCTCCTTACATCTAAAATTAGGCACTATCACCGCAATTTACAATCATGCTTTATTTACCAAAAGTAAACTATTAGTCTAACTAATAGTTTACCAAAAATAGGGCGAAATCCTCATCTCGACTTGCTTTACTCCTCTTTTGTGACAACTTCTTCTGTCGTAGTGTTTTCTCATCTTGTGACTGGAATATTCATCTTTCTTAACATGATTCTGGTTATATCTTCTTGTCTTTTCCTAGAGCCAACATCATCCTTATTTTAAGCATGGGTGGATTCCTCCCATGTTGATGCAATGGGAAGAGCTACATCAATTCGGTCTAGTGGTTGGAACGCCATGCACACCTAAAAAGGGTTGTGGATTGTAAATCTATGAAAGTATGTGTTATAGATATGATGAACATATGGAAGGCTATCATCCCATGTGAGGGGATGTTTAGAATCATACATTCTCAAAGTATGGAAAATCATTTGGTTGACTACCTCTATTTGTACATCAGTTTGGGGTTAGAAGGAAGTCAATTTGGTGAGATTGGTATCCATCAATGACCATAGATTGGACCATAAGGTTCTAAGGAACCAACTATCCCAATATGAAATTATGGTCTTTGGTAGCCCAAAATGAACCCAAAAAAAATCAAAGAAGAGCTTAGTAGTGGCTTCAATGGAGATGTTCTTATTGCAAGCTATCAAAATGGTCATCTTAGAGAAGAGATCCATGACCATAAAGACATATTCATTACTATTCTTGGTTGAAGGTAGTCCTATGCCTGTAAAATCACCTATGGTACTAGAGACATCTCATCTCATCATGATGGTTTTCCAGTTCTTTTGGAATATATCACATATGTGACAATAATCTATAGTGTTTGCATGAAAAGTATGCCACCAAAATCCTACTTTTAATATCTTATGCATTGTTTATTTTCCCACATAATCGCCTCTGCTAACACCAAAATGTTCTTCATTCAGTAGCATCGGTCTCTCATGTTCCAAAACACAGTGAAAAAGAATTTCATCCGGTCCCATTTTGTATAATCGTCCAACAATAAACTCAAAGTTCTTTGTGGTTGGCAGGTCAACAATAATTGATGTCAATGCATCTTCTGTCACACTGGGTGTTTTACTTGTGCATCCAGGAAAAGGATCTACTAATCATCCCATCACATTTTCTAGTAGAAAACTGTCTATGGCATAAAAGAACTATACTACGACAGAAAGAGAAGGACTTGCTATGGTATATGCTCTTCAAAAGTTTCAGCATTACCTGCTGGGAGGACATTTCAAGATGTATACAGATCATTCTACTTTGAAATATTTGGTCAATAATCCAGTGTTGGGGGGCGGGGGGTATATTTTTCGATGACTTCTCCTATTCTAAGAGTTCGAATTTCAAGTTATTGTCAAACCGGGTCGACTGAATTCAGGACCGGACCATCTGTCGAGGATAGAAAGTGGAGAAAATCCTAGTAATATCAATGATAGTATTCCTGGTGCACAATTGTTTTCAATCAATATGTTTGATGATCACTACAAAGATATTGTACATCTCTTAACTACTAGATATGCACTAGAAGGATCCAATACAACACAAAAGAAACAATTAGTTGTAAAAGATGACTACAACCAACAAAGAACTTCAAGGGTGGTGGTAGGTCTACAATAATTCAATTTTTTGTAGGATCCATCAATATGCCATTGCGACAAACCACATGACCTGACAAGATTCCAAAAGGGGAACACAAAATGCACTTCTTTAAATTAATGGAAATATTGAACTTTCGACATCGTTCAAGAATCATTCTAAGACTCTCAATGTGATATTTCAGTAGCCCAAATATCATCTAGTACTCAAAGTATACCTCAAGAAATTTATGGATGAAGTCTTTGAAAGTAGCTACAACTATTCTAGAAAATATACCAGGAGCATTTTTTAGTCCAAAAGGAAATACCACTCTCGGACATGTGTGAGGAAATCCACTCTTTGACCTCTTCCTCGGACACAGGGAGGGGATAGATATGCTATCGATGGTAGGGAGTACATGCTTCGAAGTGTATGGTCCTTTAGGATTATATTACATTAATTGGTCGATAGTGACAATCTTCCCATCATGGGGGAACATCAGGATTCAGAATACGGTAGAATCAGCTTCTCACATTACATACATGTAGCTACATCCAAGGAGGAGGTTGTAATATAGATGGGAATTCACAACCTCGATATCAATCAAAATAGTTTTTCCAATCAGCTTAATGGGGACATCTATGAGAACACCTTGTGGTTGAAAAGTGCAGCCATCGTAAGAACAAAGGGTGGTGGTTGAGGTTTAAAGGGTTGGGGATTCGAGCTTCTACCAAATGAAGGTTGACATAACACATGTGGATGCACCCTCATCAATGAATGACCAAATTTTGAACAGCGACAGGAAACTGGAAGGCTACGGATGATGGAATCTAAGGTTCTCCTTGATCCAAGTCAAAATTGATCAACTTGGAATTAGAGGGATCAACGAGACCTAAAGAAGATAGATTTTTGTTATGAAGGGCAAGTTATTAGGACTTCCAAAGAGGACATGGTAGATGGGGATTGGTCCAAATCATCGATGATACTATAATTGAGAACGGCTCTAGCAGTGGGGTTGTTCACAACACGACGCAAAGGGAACCGAAGGACTTTAGTAGTCCCGTCCATGGGGGGTCTTAGCAAATGTAAGGACATATCAAGAGCAGTGGAGGTAGATGTCGTGGAGGGATTAATGGTGTTTGTGGTGGAGCCATATTCGTTGCGTCAAGTCTGTAAGTTGACGTCAAACAACAATGTCATAATATGATGGACACCAGGATCAATGGGTTGACTCAAAGAAGTGGTTGTGGGTTTTGGCTGGACCAATGGTTGTGTTGCAACCATACCTTGATTCGGTAACAGGTTCTGTAGCACCAGAGGTAGAGGACCTTGTGGTGTTGGGTTTTTTTGTGCCGGAGCGACAGCGTTGGTTTCACGTTGAGTTTTTGCTTGTAATAGGTGGTGCACTCAATGCATTTGGGGGAACTAGTGTGTATAATGGACATAAAAATCATAAATGGTTAGTTTGTAATTGAGGGTTCTTCTCAGGTCTAGGTGGATTTTGGGGGTTCTGTGTAGGGGCATTGGCTCCATTGTTATTAGGGAGATTGGATTTTTGACCACCCCCTTGAGGTTGATTGTTTCCCCAGTTCCCACGTCTCTGTCTTATTCCCTGCTCTTGTTGGTTATTAGGGGTGGATTGATTGGGGAGGTTCTACTGAGCATAGACCTATCCTTGAAGAACATAAGGAGTTGGGGTTGGAGTAGGTGTAGGTGGCACAGGTGGTTGGTAGTAGCCCGGAATGGCTAGAGGGACTGCATAGCCTTCCATTTATCCATTACAAGCATGTTTTAGGAAATTCGGTCCATGAACATGAGGAACAGGTGTAGGAGACACATATGAAGGTGTGCCTCTACATTGAACTGCTACACATGAACATTCAAGGGTGTATCCAGGTTCAAAAATACTAGGGGTGTTACCGGAATGAGGCGGCATCAAAGGAGAGGTCATGTAAAAGTGGGGGTGTTGCATGATAGATCTAATGACTCCATCAACAGCGTGGGATTCCCCCAGCATATCATGCTGTGACGAGCCAACATGAGGAGCATCAGGGATGATGGTGTAAAGGTAACCTGATTGGGCATAGATAAGGTTGAACTATTGTTCTTTGAGTATTCCCTATTCCTCATTTTGTGGGTGCTTGAATCCAACATCCTTGGTGATAGGGAGGAGTAAAGTTTTAAGAAACCAATCAAGTAAGATCCTGTCATCTAACTGGATTTTGTACAAACTACGATAATGATGCCACTCGTGAATATGATCTATGATATGGGTAGTCGTGTTATGTCTACAGGATAACAGGATTTCCATACCCTCATTGTAACGAACAGGTAGTTGGAAGTACTAGAGGAACATCAAGGCTAAAGATGAGAAATCAAGATAAGTGGCATAGGGTAGCTCAATGTCCCGTTTGGATACAACACTAGTCAATGTGTGCTAGAATAGCCGCAGTTGGATGGAGTCATCCATTAGGCTGTTGGAGGAACATCGTAAGTGGAAGGACATAATGTGGTTATGAGGGTCTTCTCCCGCCTTTCTTCAAACTTAGGGATTTCTAAAGGGAGTTTGGTAGGAATGGGAGGCCATAACGGGTCATGACAGATGGGTTCATTTGTTAACTATGCCATATCGGGAAGGTTGAGACTAGCCATGAATGGTAGACTAAGACCTGGACTATATCTAGGAGGTCCAACAATGGTGTCGGGGATGACAGGAATGTAGTTACCATGGGAAAATGGGGGTTGGTAGGTATGACTTCCAATAGTATGAGTAGTCACTGTAATTGTGTGAATATATGGAATAGTGGTAGAAGGGACACTGCCCCCATGCATGAATGTAGGAATGGTGTGAACCATGGTGGCTAGAGTGGGGCCACCACTAGTAGGTAGTGAACCAACAATAGTGTGTGCGGTGGCAAGGAGCCCACTAGGACTAGGGATTGTAGGGCTAACAAAAGTGATATTTGGTATGATGGGTGGAACATTCACAAGTCCACTACCAACAATCCCCCTGGGAAGGGGTTTGGAGGTGCACCAACCATGGGGCTAGATGGGGAAGTGAACAATGTAGGTTCGGATTTATAGGAATTTGAATCTGACTCAGATGTAGTATATTTCTCTAAAGATGGTGAACGAAATCAAATATGGATCCAACGATGATGGTTTAATGAACCAAACTAAGAGGTATGCCCCCTAAGTCTCTTGGAGTATCCTGGTGGAGCAATGGTGGCATTATGGTGTGCTATCTGGTGAATGAAGGATAAAGGGTGTCAAACTCAAGCTCAAAATCCAACTACAACCAAGTGTGCAGAAGGAGAGATGATAAATGGTGGCACACAGGACAAAAAGAAAGCTCTAAAATCGAGTTGTAACAGTGTTTCATAGTGGTGATTTTACAACAAAGCAGCCAAAAATACAACAAGGAGCACTACCTATGAATAAAATGATGCAATAACCTATGGGCTATAAGTTCAAGAAAGATCCCAGCTATAATATGGAACCCCTCACAAATCGTATCCTTTGTGGGGTGGTGAAATCCACAATCAAACAATACGAAATGGAAGAACCAAAGGCTAAGAGAATCCCAATACTGAGAGAGACCTCGAGTAAAAGAGCCCTAAAATACTGGAAACTAGGCTACCTTATTCATGATACGTTTGGGATGGGTTCCTAGCACTTCATCCCTTTGGTCCTTGAAACCCAATATGGTCCTCGACATGAACGAGGAGGACTATGAAAGGTTATCCTTTGGTACAGAATGGAGTGCGGTATTCCACCCTGAATTTTGGAACCCCTTCGTTGTGGATAACCTCCAAAGAGTGGGAATCCCACGATAAACTAGTTGTGACTGTGTCAACAAATACTAGAGGATTTTGGTTCCCTAGAATACAAAAACTATGTCTCAAATGTAAGTGATAAAGGGGTGTTATTTGGATGCCTATCCCCCATTGTCCTAACTTAACTACAATATTGTTTTGGTCCTCAAATGAGGTTACAATGTTGGTTGAGTTAAGATAAATTTTAAGCTCAGCTTGGGGTCATGAACCAAGTGTTTATTTTAAGGTGTGAGATGTGTGCATAAGTGGAGTGTGATCTCTAAAAACCTACCGCTCTCATGCCAGAGACTCATATTTTAAAAAAATAAAGAACGGTACTGAAAGTAAATGCTTTTTAACACATAAACTAATTCTTCTAGATAAAGGAACATATGCAAGTAAACAAGCACAAAAGGAACTATGTAGGGTGTAGGAAACACATGGGGGGTCTCAACTACTAAGGTCGACTAAGATAGGTTCACATATAAGTAAAAGGGGACTGCAAAACATGCCAAGGGGCTTCAGGCAATCGGATCTGGAAAAACACAGTCAATACAAGGGAAGAACGCAAACAGGGGTCTAGAATGGGTCTCAAACACCTCAAACAGATGGAAAAACTATAGGTCGCACCTATTAGCGGAACAGGTGTGCTTAGGGTCACACTGAACTAAGAAATAATCGAGATAGAAAAACAACTGAAAAACAAAGGTCGCACTTAACAGGGGTTTTTGAGTGACAAATCACACTAAAAAGGGTCACAAGAGTGACCTGGGTCGCTCTAGAATGCATGATTGACGTGATCTGGACTTTGGGTCTAGTCACACTAGAGGGGGAAAATACACAACCTAGGTCATGCTTATCGAGGGACAAAGTATGACCTAGGTCATGTCTTTCTGCCAAAAAGGTTTGATTCGGCTAGAACTGATTTTTTTTATGAGAAAATGTTGATTACGTCCTAGGGAGTAGGAATTGGGAATGGAATGCTTCACATTTGGAGAAATGGGATCAAATATATCGTTGAGGGTACCCAAGAAAAATAAACCAACAAAAACACCTTGTCACGTCCCCGACCCTCCGACCGGCGAAGAGTACGCGACCAACACCAAACAAACAGGCAAACAGCCCCATGAACATGAACTGTCATCAATGCTGATATTAAAACAAGATTAACAGAATGCACACTAAGATGCATAAAACATACAAGGATACAATCCATCATACGAGATGCATAATTCCATCATAAAAAGATGCAGAGTTACTCAACATTCAGCGGAAGCAAACATATACATTCCAGCATTGAACATGTCCATCGTAATTCATGAAACAGTAGATTAAATTGCAAAGATGAGATAGTCAGCAGTACTTATCTTTTGATGAAGAACTCTCTCCCCGCAACCAGCTACGTTGCTGCAACGTTCCACCCAACCATAGGCCAGCGTGCTCATCAATCTCTCAGCAACACTACCACCCCCGAGCTGGGCATGATTCCTCAAGGAATAAGGGTCAATGCAGGCTTAAACATAGCCAAGGTTCACGAAGCAGCAAACCAACACAGTTGGGATTCACCAGGTCATCAAGGAGCTAGGAAAGGCTAATGCTAAGTTGGTGGCCACAACACCAACCTTCTCAAACATACCCAGCCTCCACATTCCACTCCCAACAGTCCGAAGACCAACCACTGCATACCGCAGCAACACAATCCCTTCATAGCCCTGTGAAGAAGGCAAAGACAACCGGGGACAGTCCCAAACAAAAGAGGAAACATAGCTCAAGCCCACAAGGAAATTTCGAGTTGTTCTTGGCCCTAGCGTGGCCAAAACAACTCAACAGCAACCCAAACCAGGTTACTTCAGAAACCACAACACACACTGCAAATTATCGCAACTTTACACAGTCCCAAATAGGGAAGAAGCCAAACTCCCAGCACAGACAGAGGAAAACTCAGTCAACGGATGTGGAAATCAACAGCCAACCCAACATCCAACCGCCCATCGCACACAATCACTCAATGCAAATGCTGAAGGACTTACATAGGCAGAAAAGGGAGAGAACAACTCTCAACCTGTGCACAAAAGGAGAAAAAGATGTAGCCCAGGCAAAACATGGAGAAACACACATGCACAGTCCAAAAATGGGAGAAGAATCGGGCTGTCAACAGCATCCAAAAATCGTGGAAGAACAACAGCAACCCAAAACGTGGGTGAAACCAACAGCAAGCCCAAATCACAGGTTAAACCCAACAGCAAGCAGAAATCGTGGATTAAACCCACGGCTATGATACATACCAGCAGAAATCAATCCCTTGAGGCCGTGCTACCTGCTCGCTGCATGCACAAACCAAAGAAGAACCCAGACTGGTGCGCAAGGAAGAACAGACAACGGCTCTGCGTGAGGATCCCAATTCCCCAGACCACAATCATGAAGGTGAAGACCAGGCGTGAGGATGAACAACTCCCTATGCGTGAGCATGAACCAACCATGGAGAGAATGGCCTCCTGGAGAGTGAGAAGTGAATGTTTTTTTATGCCCCATGCAAGAGAAGAGGAAGAATCCGCTTTTGGAGTGGGCACGTGGGCAAGGATGGACAGTCCTGCCACACCCACCACCACTCAACATTAACTGCCCCAACTAACAAAACAAGACATTAAAGAAATTGGGTGAGACAAGGGAGGATGACAAATCAAACAAGGGTAACACATGGGTTTTCCCCCCCATAGACCAAGGTTTGACATCCCCCACCCTTATCCTTTGGAATCATTCCCTTTTCATTTTTAACGTTGCACTGCCGTAGCTGGTTATGGGTTTATTTTATTTGATGTGCGTGTTTACATGATGCCAAATTATAATGTGTCGGATAGCACGATATACCATTGGCAACTATCCCCATTGCCAAAACATACACAACCAAATCGATGGTGGGGATTTTACCTTTAGCTCCTCACCACGATTAATTACAATATATACATCATGCAAACGGGGTCAAAACCGAGGTGTTACATTCCCATCCCCCTTAGAATAACACCGTCCTCGGTGTTCCAATACATAGGAATACATATACAATACATATACAATTGCACATCAAAATTTCAAAATTTTACAAATCTGTCCCACGTTCAGTTATTCACTTTGAACGTTCAAGGCCAAGCCCCTCAGCTTCCACGAACTTCTCCTGCTGGTTCTCAGCTTCCAGCTTATCCCAAATCCTAGGAACTTTGCGACTGTTGCCCTCATCATGTTCCCTCATTGGCCAGTCCCGGCGTAAATGATGTCCTCCACATTCCCAGCATTTCACTGGCTGCTTCATCCTTACCTGCTCAATTTCCTTTGAGTCTTCATGTCTGGATCGTTTCTTAACGGGTCACTTAGATGAATGTACCATCGCTGATCCACCTTCCTTTCTTTTGCTGATTGCTCCCAGAAGGCTTTTCACCTCCATTTGCAAACCAATAGAGTCTTGCAAAATCTGGTGGTTCATTTCATTCTGCCCTTTCTGTATCTTGAGCATCTCCCCAAGATTTTCTTGGGTCTTGGCAATCATTTGGAGGAGACTTTCAGCCAAGTCCAACAACTTTTGATCTGCTGCCATGATCAATGTGCATCACCGGGTTTCACTTTTCTCACCTGTGAAATGCACCATTGAAATTCTGTCAAACCAAGCATAATATAAACATTAAAATCAGTTAGTTAATTATCCAATCGGCATGACAGTCCAAGCCTCATCAAGGAGACTTTCATATTTTTCATGCCTTCCCAACAGGCACATGTGCTCATTCATGTCCATTCTTGGGAAGAGAATTAACTATTCCAGCATTCACAATTACTTTAAGCAAATACACACATTCCATTTTCAGTCATACATGCATTCAACAATCTTTTGTTTTCACAATGCATATATATATATATATATATATATATATATATATAATTAAAAAGGGCAAGAGAGAGCAGCAAGAGTTTTTTTTTTCCTCTTTGTTTTGTTCCATCCTGGAACCCACACCACCGCTGTGGCTTTTTAGCTCTCAGCCTCTTTCACTTCACCGTGAATGCTGGACCAATCTCTCTTGGTCATGAAATTTAGTGTATCTGGTCCATTTCAGACCTCTAAACCATGGAGTCTCTCCACATGGTTTGTCTCGGCTACTAGGACCTCCACAATCTTACTAGCACCTTTTTCATTACCGCTCATTCCGAGCTCTCCAGGACAGTCACATGTCCACATGCACCTTTAGGATTCTCTCATAGTCCTCGCTTCCAGCAATACCTATATCCAAACATTGAATAGATTCACATGTTTAGTTTATTCTCATCAGTTTTATCTCTAAACAAGAGCTTAAAACATCATAACCAAATCATATACACATGTATATTCATAAGCAAAATAATCCAATACTTATCTGTATTGTGCATTTCCTCGTTCGTCCACAGGATCCTGCTTCGCTTTGCAAGCCTTGGGATCGCCTATGGACTTGGATGTTAGGTCAGCACGCAGGCCGCTCCACAACATCAAATAATTAATTTCCCGCCAGTACATCCTCATGTCAACTGGGCTTGGAACTTTACCATGACCATTTCTAGGTCTAGGATCTATTATGGATCCTCAGGCATATAACAACCCAACATACACTTATACCAACATACACTTATATCAACAATACCCCTTACTCCGCAACCCCTCACAACAACCATTTACCTTTTACCTTTAGGGTGCAACACCCCACTGCATCTATTTAGCTTGTCAGCACAAGCAATATAAGCAAACTCATCAGTGTTATTACTTTAAAATTGTAACCATATTTCATAGTATTCACTATCAAGTATTGAGACACCAAGAGTGCGTCCACTCCCTAGGCTGTAATCAATATTGAAAACCCTATTCATACTCAAGCAATCGGTCATAATGGATATTAAATCAAAACATGTTCTGCATATGGAATTTTAATAATTTGACATGCATATTCTCAGCAAGGGTCACAGAACACTTATCCATTTGTCGACGCAGTATGCCTTTGTTAAGGAGGAATGGGGGGCTCCTTCTCTGAGTTAACAGTCCCTCGGTTTGCCATCCCAACTCCTTTTCACATTTCATGTTCACACATGTCTTACCGACATGATTTTTACCATCTCAGTCATGTTGCTACCAAACATGTAGTGCAGATGAGACATTTCCAAAATGTCCAATGGTGTTTCACCTGAAACCCATTTCCAAGGGAAAACCTTCCCATGAAGTTTGGCTCTTGCAGGCCATCACACATGATCTTCCTGCAACGTGCA
>LPNX010412993.1:0-11686 GCA_001517045.1 Pseudotsuga menziesii
TGGAAGGGGGGAAGTTGTCTGGCATGGGAGGATATATAAACTTGATGGTAGGGGGCATTTAACAGTGGAACCTATTGTGAATGGTGGCACATGCATACACATTTGTAATATCACTGTTTAGTACACAAAATAAAAATAAATAATAATAAGTCAATTTTTTTTTTAAAGGTGTACTTAATTACACATGATACATTAGCATAGGGTGATGTTTTGATCCCCAACAAAGATGGTTGATTGTCAAAATATATAGAAACCTATGGAAAAACAAAAATATTTTGATTCAGTTTAGAAACAAGACAATAGCCAGATTAAACACAATAAGCAATAAACTTAATTTTAGTCACACTCGGTGTAAAGTTTAACTTTTTTTCATATAGGAGTAATGTGGTGCATGGTGCATGTGGAATGTGGAATGTGTCATGGACCAACTTAGGAACATTTTTAAAGCATCCAATTTTTTCAAATAAGATGTTGCAATATATGTCCATGAATTGAACTAGATTCCTTCGATTATATAATCCTTTTCCATTTCTAGGAAAAAAATAAGGAGGTCAATAATAGTGGTGGCATCACTTTATTACATCTCAATTTTCCCAACTGTTTAGATTTAATTTGTTGTATTGGCCATGTTAACATTTGAAAATTATTCACTTAGTTTCACCATGATATCATATTTATTAATAGAGTCCAACTATTGGGGTAACTAAATTTTGTATATTTGCACATTACTCCATAATGAGGTATTCTCATGAAACATGAATACTATAGTATTTTGGAGATCCATATCCATGTTAGGGATTCCATATATTTGAAGGAAATACGTTATTGCAAACAAGATAGATCGACATCCTTTTATAGTAAGTCCATTGGCATAATATTAGTGTGATGGATAACATAATGGTCAAAAAGATCAACAAGCATATATGGGAGCAACAAAAACCTATAAAAATTTGTGCTATAGTGAGACCTTTCTAGTTTGAGAAAAACTACCTCAGTTAGAAAACCAAGAGCCTAGAAGGATGGCACTAGAAATTGCAAGGTGGTAGCATCGAATAATAATGAACCATACATTTAAGTGAACATTTGGTAGGGTGGGATGGTTTCCCTCTAAAAAGGAAGCATCCATGCACAATAGGATTTTAGTGGTATTTTAGACTAGGGAATTGTCATTATTTTACAACATCCCTTCCCTTATGAATTTTACATAAACCACTGGAAGAGTATATTGATCTTGTCATTGTTTACTTATGCATGCATTTAAATTTTTCAAAATAATCAAGATACATGTGTGTGAGGTGCCACAATCTCTATTGTTGTTGCCATAGCTCAATCTAAATTTGGATAACCTATTTCCCCCCACATTGAATGTGGTGTCTTAGTTATAAACAATTGTACATTCAAAGAACAAAAGTAAGAAAAAAATACTTTAAAATTAACAATATTGAAAAATTAACTATTGCATAGGTAAATATATACTCAATGATTGGAGATAAATTTAAAAATGCTAACCAGCTCCATATAAATTCCATGGAGGGGATCTCATGTCAGGCCATGGAAAGTATCCACATAATGAGAACAACAATGTGGCACAATAATCATCAATGTGAATGGCCCAACATGGATACCACTAAACAATGGTCTCTCCTAAGTTTGCATTAGATACTAGACACACGTGTCTCTCTCACATACATCTTGTCAATATACTAAATACATTGCCACAATTGTTGTGTGTCTAATAAAAATGTGTGCGAGACATCTCATCAAATCATCCATCTCATAAATTATATGAGAGAGTTGGGGTAGCCGAGGAGGGTTATTAGGCTCACACCTAGGAGTGGGAGTCCCTCTGAATAAGTTTTGTCTAGAATTAGGTCAATCTTAGGAAGATCCCATACCAACACTATGGATCTCAGTAATGTCAAAGTAGTTGACATGTAAAACAACAACAAAAATGACCCATAGTTTTTTAAGGAATTACAATGAAACCTCCATTTTACTGCAGGGATCCTTTTCAAACACCATGAATCACCTACTCATCCAATTATCTCTCCATGGATGGAAATGAAACCAATACATGTACACACATTTCTTTGTGACATCGGGTGGTTTTCTTGTTTTGGGATAGGTGATCTTACTATAAATCTTAGATTTGGTAATATTGAAATATTTTATTTGCTCCTTACTGAGACCATTGGAATAAAACAATCTCATCCTATCCCTATATTCGGTGATATTAGTCAATTAAGAATGGGAATGGTGAAGGGAATCACTGATGTTTTCCAACGAGCTAGAAAGGGACAATCTAGATGGTTCTCTTGTGCTTCTCAACACCTAAATCAAACTCTTGAGTTGATCGAAGTCTTGGTTGAGGTTTTCTTGGGGGTTTTGGTTTCGAATAGAATGGACATTTGTTTTCGTGGTTGGCTTTCTTTAGGTGGTTTTATTTCTTGTGGTTCCATGGTTTGCAATTGATAAAGTTTTTTATTTTTTTAGAGTTTTTTTTTGTTAAAAGACTTGGATTTTGTAAATGAAGTTTGCTAAAAAAAAAAAAAAAACTTGTATTTTTTTCATTGAAAAACATGAATAAACAATTAAAAACTTGTAAAAAACAAAAAAATAGATGATTATTGGGTGCATACTTGGTAGTTTGGGATGATTTGGTAGGTTGTAGTCATGTGCAGATGTTGTATATGAGCCCAATCATGCTCTACTATGGGAGGATGGGTCGTCTCTTTGCAAAAAAACTCGTAGACTTATAATTTTTTGATTCAATTTTGACGAAAACGTGTGAGCACTAATAGTGCGCAAAGATTATTAATGCATGTGATATATTAGCACACATGCACACACTTTTTTTTATACGACATGGAGGTTCAAATACTTTTAGAAAAAAGAGCATGGGAATGTCTATAACATGTGTGATATTTTGTTTTAAACATGCTCACTCACTACCATTACAATATTTTTGGGGAGAAACTTCATGTCCAAGCCATATCAAATCATTTACAAGCCTTGGATATTGTGAATATGCTTTGTTTAAAAGTATGTGGTTTGTTAGCAAAAGACAATATTTTTTCAAGGGAGATTCATTCTAATTCCATGGTTTCTACATGGGAGGCTATTTAGTAGGAATTAGGGAGTAGGTAGTTGAATTTGATATTAAACATTAATTTTGACAACATCAATGATTAGGTTGATTGCTATTTTATTTCTATGGTGCTGATTTGCTTAGAGTTTGTCCCTGTATTTATCAACATGGTGAACATTATTTTCATGAATTCTTCGTGTTTTGCTTGAATCGAAATGATTTTTCCATTCTCATATTTACTAGAATTATTCTATTTTTTTGAAATGTCATTTAGCCCCTTTATTATATTTCCTAATAGTATATTCTCTAGGTTTTTTGTCAACAGATACCCATAATTGTTTCTAGATTGATGGTATTCTTTTCCTACAAAGTTCAAGGATCAATGATAACCACTTTCCAAATGAATATTTTCACTCCATTAGAGACGAAGCAATGTTTGTTGATGTGGCCCTTTCTTGTTTAGACAATTTTTACTACCTCAAGTGCCATAATTATTGGTCATAAAGACGAACTTGTATTTGTGTGTTGGTACATGCCTCAAGAATGAATCCCTACTTTGTGGATTTAGATTTAGCTTAATGTTATTGCATGATATTTGGGGATTCCATTTGTAGTGAACTTAACTGTTATTCATCATATTCCTTAGAAATCTCATTAGAGGAAATTTCAACTCAAAATAGGCCTCCAAAAAAAAATTAATAAAATAATAGTTAAAATAATAAAATAATATTTATTAATTTTGGAGGAAGAAAAGAAAAAAACTACTTTTTTGTTTGTATTTTCGACATATCTCCCCGTGTTTTTACTCAAATTTCGATCGGGAGTGCTTGTTGGATGCGGAATTCAATTCTACATCCAACGAGCACTCCCGATCGAAATTTGAGTTAAAACACGGGGATATATGTTGAAAATACAAACAAAAAAAGTAGTGTTTTTATGATACCCATCCCCAAATTTATATTAAAAAAGTGTTTAAGACCTAAACGGTATTTCAAATTTAAAGCAATTTCATTGGCTAACACATGATGACATGGAATTTGAGTTAAAGTTAAAAGACTCATTTTGAGTTGAAATTTCCTCTAATGTATGTTTAGTATGTTCCCTACTATTGAGATGAATTTCAATGGCTTGATAATATTTTGTTAGCTTATAAGCGTTCCAAGTATGGAGGATATTGAGGTGGGGCTTTCTCTTTATGTCATGGATTGTTTGTACCATGAGTAAGGATAGGGGGAGAATTTGTTTGATTTCCGTTGCAATCATGGAAGTATTCTAGTGGCCAAGTGGGTCGTGTGATGTCATGAGAGTTCAACTTCTTTGTATATCTTATTTCAATATCAATTTCTTTAAATGCAACATTTAAGTAGATTTCGAGGGACTTTCATATGGTGCAATATGATATGATATTCTAATCTCTTTTAGGTGTTTGGTTTCCTCATATTTTATTTAATTTGGGATTCCTAGAAGATGGTTGTTGGTTTGATTTGTTGTTGATGGGAAGGTAGAGGGGTCGGTTGGAACTTATCTTATCAACTAATTTTTATTTGGAAGGTCTGCGTTCATGTGTGGTGGAGCTATCCCATTTTCTATATCAGAGATTGAGTAGGAAAGTTGTCATTCTTTATCATGATTTGTGGGATTATATCTCTTGTTCTTGGAAAGAGTGGCATGCTCTTACTCAAAAGTATGGTTTAAATGCTTTTGTTTTTCTTTCAATTATGGATCTTTTGGGGGTTTATATCCCAAAGGCTAAGTTCTATAAATAGAATATTCAAATGCCTAGGAATTTTTAAAGAGATTGGAGTTGGATTTTAGGTTGATCACTTCAATAGTATGAATCTCATTACCTATAGTTCATACTTCATTAGAGGGATCTATTAAAACTTGTCCTAAATACTAGCTAGATATATAGTGATTAAGAGGACAATTGATTTGTCAATTGCACAATGTATGGTCATATATGATTTCTTATAAGTTGGATTTTTTTCATTTTTGGTGATTTATTATGGGGTTTGATGTAAGGTTAAGCTGGCCAAGAGTGATTTTTTTTTCTATTGGTTAGTATTCCAAAACTACAAAGAACAAGTTTTGGGAGTGTCAATATGACATAAAATGTTTGAGTTTCTTTACCACCAATGCTTACTAGTGCTTTTTTCAATATAAACTTAAAAAATTTTATATTAAAAATCAGTTGTGCATAGCCATCCATTTACAAAGCCAAAACAAGTCTATATTCTTCATAGGTATGAGAAAATAAAATTGTCACTGAAACTAGATTAAACTTGCATATATTCTTATTATGATCTCTAGAATTCAAGATTACATATGAGGGATAAACCCTTACAAACTCATAATTTATCAAAATGAAAAAAAAAATCTATAAACCACAAAAAGGAGCATATTTTATTCTTCTTCTTGACTACATGAACAAATGTCGGGTGAGTGATAGAAGCTTCCTCCATGGTTCAAATTTCATCATTCAATAAATCATGACAGTGGCTGCATTGAGACAGTTTTGCAAGTTTCAGGACCTCATCCTTGATAATATCCACAATACTCATGATTTTTTTCAAATCCCAGTCAATGTCATCAATTCTAGAAACTTGACAAGAGATTAGGTTCAATATGTAAGGAATTTCATTTGTCGCTTCCCTGTTTTCTTGAACTCCATTATAGACCGCTTCAAAATCCCTTGACAACTACACCTTAAAGTCTTCAATCCCATTTTTCGTATTTGTGAGACAATCAGACCAACCTACTTTTGTTTCCTTAGCCATCGTAAGCGTTGAATGTTCCCCCATAGACTAGAAGGGGAGTTATGCACATAATCCATGAAGGTCCCATCTCTTCAAATCTTCAAACAAAATTCTTGCAGGTTCTTCTTCCACCGTCTGATTGTATTCATTCAGTTTGCTTCCAATTCTCTTCCCTAACATCCTTTCTAAATCACTTGTGCAAACTCTGCCTCTGATGGCTGAGAAGACAACTTCATAAATTTTATTTTCAGTGTGCATGAAGCTAAGGTTTGGGAAATTGGGTCAAGCATGCTCACAAACATGCACCCCCCTAAGCCATAAAGGGGAAGACTTACAATTTCGAGAGGCTTCTCTTATATTAACACCACTATTATACCAACTTTAAGTTATGTCAAGGTACACTTTTGAACTTTCTTCCTTCATAGACATATGACACCAAACCTGGCTTATTCATTACTCTTTGAATTGCTAGCTTGTCTGCAATGCCATTATGAGCCCTTAAAACATGGAGAAAAATATTTTTTGAGGGCTTGTTAAGATGGCATATCCTTTCACATATCCTTTGATATCGAGGGGATCCTTTATTATACCCAAACCTTACCTTCTGAATCACTTTCCACGAGTCTCCAATTACCATTAACTTTGGCAAGTCTAAAGTCAAGATCATTTCAAGACCTGGGAGAAGTGCCAACCATTCTTCCTGTTTTGATTCCTAAACCCATGGAAAAATAATTAACTATGTTTCCTCTAGGATAAAAAATTATTCCCCCCATACCTACCTCCCCGTTAATGGTGCTTTAGGATAGCACTCATTGGTGTTATATTTTGTATGGTGATTAGAAGGCTCAAGTTCACCTTACACTAACAGTACTTTGGCGAGATCACAACTATATTTATTCTATGGAATATTTTGGAAAATTAAGTGTATAGTACCTTTTGCTCATGGGTTAGCTCACTATCTTCCTTATACTCTATGTGGTGGGACAAAGTTTACTATACACCTTCAAAGGGACTCTATTAATAAAATATGTCCACTCTTGACGCAACTAAGAATTTTGGTTTTCTTTCAATGCTTGTTATTATTGGGACAAGGATATGACCATATATAAAGTACTTTTATTTATATATATTAGTTTTGAGCCTTTATTTCATACTAACATATAATTTTGTTTTATTTTTTTCTATATGTAATTAACCTATTCTATTAATATTAGAATTTATTATAAATATTATTACTATTTTTTATTCTAACATGTAGATATACCTCCCTACACTTAGCCTAATCAAACTTATGAATATCTTATTGTGAAGAAAAATAGTACAAATAAACTTTACAGGGTGCACTAAATGAATCATAAAAGTTTTACAAAATGTTAGACTTTACATTTTTCGTTGAGTTTTCATATATTCTGTAGTATGTTATCATGCAATTGTAATTCAAAAAGAGTTAATAAAAGAGAAGTTAGAAAATGTTAGGATTTACATTTTTGGTTGACTTTTCATGTATTCTCGAGTCTGTTATCATGCAATTAATATTCAAAAAGAGTTCAAAAAAAAATTACGACTTTTCATATATTCTGTAGTATGTTCTGATGCGATTGTAATTTCACTTGGATCAACATAAATGAGGCATAGTCTATGAATATAAGAACACTTTTGTGGTGATGGACTATTTGGAAACTTTACCTGATAAATTATGGTTGTAATCTAGATCGCTTATTGCTCATTCAGAGTTATGTGCTGTCAGCAATCCGAAATGATGGCATTCTATGCATGTGAGCCATCTTTTTACTTTCA
Source organism: Pseudotsuga menziesii (assembly GCA_001517045.1). Classification (NCBI taxonomy): domain Eukaryota; kingdom Viridiplantae; phylum Streptophyta; class Pinopsida; order Pinales; family Pinaceae; genus Pseudotsuga; species Pseudotsuga menziesii. The sequence continues at coordinate 7,642 of LPNX010412993.1, forward strand.
TCTATATAATCATCGTTTTCTTTTCTGGTTACAAAGATGATTCTTTCAAAGATTTATTTTGTCAATCTTAAAAGATTTATTTTGTGAATCTTAATGTTCAGGAAATTTGATTGATTTCACTTTTTCTTAATTTGTAAGGTTTTCTGTCACACCAAAACTTGTAGATGAATATTTAAAACCAAGAACAAGGCCCTATCATCAGGAGTAGTAGTTAGTCCACATTTTTATATTCCCAAAAATAAGGAAGTTATAGCATGCTCTTGTACCGATACTCCAACACCCCCTCTAGCGGGGAATTGAACCTCAGACCTCAGCTCTGGTACCATAAAATGAGTGTTAAACATTTGCATAGAAAGATAAAGCTACCTCTCATAGCACAAGTTTATGAGGAACATGTAATGGAAAGATAAGGCTACCTCTCAGAGCACAAGTTTATGAAGAACATGTAATGAAAAAACGTGTGCAGCTTCTGTGTTGGATGGATAAGATTATCGCATCTCTTATAAGTTCTTATAAATGGGTGATGGAATGTCCCCAAAAAGGCTACCATCTATTTATGACTTTAAATGGACCCTTCTTGCTAGTGAAACCCTGCATTAACTATGTATCCAACATATAAGTTCTACTAAAAGTGCATGGGTCATATGGTTAAGAGCATGTGTTTCCTCTTAGGAGGTCACGGGTTCAAATCCAGAGGGGGGTAGTGTATGTACACCTATGTAGACTTTAGCAGTTAAATCGCTGCGCGGAGGGGGGTCCTTTGTCCCACAAACAAGGGGGTCTCATACACCAATTTGGTGTCTCGCTTGGCGGTGACCTTAAAAATAGATTATTATTATTATTATTATTATTATCCAAATTATGTGCCATATTGTAAGAAGTAATAATTTCTGGTTTGGTAGAGACTAGGATCATGTAGCATGGCCTACCTGAATATTTGTGTAGTCCTCTCAAAGTTTATTATATGAGCTTCCTGTAAATTTTAATTTTCAAATTTACCATGAGCTTTCAGTTTTATATGAGGTTCAATAATTTTCAAATTAGCATGACCTTTCACTTTTATATGAGCTTCAATAAATTTTGATTTTCAACTTACCATGACCTTCAATTTTAACGGATTTGAATGGTTGTTTTGATTGTAGGAAAAAGCAGCCCTTCCAGCTTTGGAGAAGCTTATTCAATCAGATATGAAGAGATACGAGTATATGCTTGCTAAGGTGTTTCATATAATTATAATCGAAGCAATGTGAACATTCAGACAATTATTGTAGCAGGTTCTTGCAAAGTGCTTGTGGAGCATTTTGCTGTGAGTGCATGATTTAATAGGAGGTTCCTTGGTATATTTGTATGGGGTGTGACAGATTGCATGTTAATGTTTTACTTATTATTTATTTTAAGTAGGGATTACGGTTTTTATTTATTCTAAATTATACTTAAAGATTGCAATTTCTGGCTCAGTAATGATGTAGCAAACTGGCGTTTTACAATTTCACAAGTTTCACTTTTGTTTTTCAAATGTATCCATATTATATGGAATCTGGCTTGGTTCTTCATTACATTTCACTTTATTATATCAACCCTCATGCTCTCCCATTTCTCTTGTCAGTTATCACAAACAAGACACAAGGTATCTTGTCAGTTATCACAAACAAAACACAAGATAAAGTACTCGCGAGAAGTACATTGGCGCACCGGTAATATGGTCAAAATGTTTAGTGAAAATAAGATCTTGATGTTCATGAGACATTTTTTTCGATGATGATGTAGAAATGTTTTTATGTTGATGTGAACATTTTAGCTACGGAAGCAAGATGTAAGCCTGTTGGAAATATTAATTAATTGCAGATCTATATCAGATCCCAACCAACATTATTGATAAATTCTTTATTTACTTTAGAACATTCGAAATATACAATTTCAACGACATAAAACTGCACTTCCAACCATTTAAACAATTACATAAAAGTTATTTAGTAAACATACAAATCCTCATACTTATCCTAATGTTAACAACCACCAGGGATGATTTTAAGGAACCATACTTATTTAAAAGTGTATAAATGTTGGCGAATATTACCAATTCTTAAAGTGCCAACTATAAAATGATTGGCGATATTTTTCAAAAAATATTTTAATTTCCAATGAGTTTATACCGTTTATATAATAATTTGGCGATTTTTAGGGTGAAAAAATTTTACCCCATCAAAATTGGGCGAAAGAGGGCTTCAAAAAATGCAAAATGGCGAATCTTTTTTGGGAGAAAAACATGAAAAAATAGCCCAGTGGGCTAAAATTCGCCCCTAAAATTATCCCTGACAACCACCCATACATGGGCATGATGTGGTATGCCCCAAAAGTTATTTGGTAAACACAGTGCCTGACCTTTGTTATATAGATGAGCATATTGTTAAATTAAATATGCTTAGACGCCGGACCAGCCAAAAAAAAATGTGTTGGTTTCTATAAGGGTTATACAACTACATATAAGGGTTAAACTAAAAAAATGAAAGAGAAATTAAGAACAAAACGCTAACTAACACAATAGGCGTGACAATCTTCCTTAACTAAAGGACTTCCGAAAATTAGTTTCTTTTTTCTAAACAGGAAGGAAATGTGGGGTCATTCTTTGACGGATTCGAACATCTAAAGCAAGAGAGGATAGTAAAAATATTATAACATTCTGTGTTGTCCAAGTTCAGCTTGGTTTAATTGAAAGAGAATATATATGGTCATAGAACGGCAACGCTAAGGGACGAGGACTGCATGACAATCTTATAGAGAGTAAGATATGCAGGGAGTTTTGAATGGAAAATATTCAACTCAATTTTAGTGATTCTGCAGGACAGTTATATATACAAGATTCCAATTCTATTCTAGGAAATATACAGACGTTATAGCAGTAACTATACAAAATAAATTCCATGATACTCGGCACTAATGATAGAAAGAATGATTCTCGGCAAGCTCCAATTACAGAATTGATATCCAAGCTTCATGAGTTGTCTAATTTTTTTTCAACTTTCCTTATACGCCCCCGCAAACTTGTGCATCCATTGGCAAGACCAATCTTGTTCCTTAGAAATTCTGTGCGTTGCCTTGATAAGGGCTTGGTTAGTAAATCTGCAAGTTGATCATGGGTATGTACATGCCGAACATGAAGAGTCCCTTTCTGAACTAGATCATGGACAAAGTGAAGGTCGATTTGAATGTGTTTCATCCTTGAATGTTGCACCAGATTGAAGCTTAAATGAGTTTCTCCAAGATTGTCACAGAGAAGAGAAGGTGGCTCCTTGAGAGAAAAACCAAGTTCCTAAAATAAAGCAAGAAGCCACATAGTTTCTGATGCAGCATTTGCAAGAGCCCTATATTTAGCTTCCGTAGACGAACGGGCAATGGATCTTTGTTTCCTAGAGCTCCAAGAGATTGGATTTGAGCCTAGAAAAGTGATATATGCTGAAGTAGAGGTGCAGTCATCAATGTTTCCAGCCCAGTGAGCATCACTATAAGTTGAGAGACATGAATCTGCAGATTTTTTAAGCTGAATGCCATGAAATATTGTATGTTTGAGGTATCGAGGAAGCCTCTTGGTTGCTGTCCAACGTGTGGCAGTTGGCTTGTGCATGAATTTTGAGAGCTTGTTAACCGCAAATGAAATGCTGGGACGAGTCAAAGAGAGATATTGCAAGCTGCCTATCACTCTCCTAAACTCAATACTATCAACAACAGCTGTGCCATCCACTAAATGAAGAAATGTGGTATTTGAAAGTGGTGTAGACACATCCTTGGCTCCAAGCATATTGGTGGTTTGCAAAAGCTCACGAATATATTTATGCTGAGATAGGAACAGACCTGCACAAGTTGGTATGACTTCCACTCCCAAAAAGAAGTGAAGTGAACCCATATCCTTCAAGGAAAACTGATGTCCAAGTTTGTTTGTCAATAACAGACATTAGAGGAATTTTGGGGTCTAAAATGGGCCTCCTAAGGAAAATAATAAAATAATAGTTAAAATAATAAAATAATATTGATTAATTTTAGAGGAAGA
>LPNX010413011.1:0-5000 GCA_001517045.1 Pseudotsuga menziesii
GATGGCCGTGGAGATCAAACCTGCCCTTAGACTATTAAAGGAATTAGAATATATGTCATATCACATGAATAAATGTAACGTCAATATACTATCAAACACTGTAATTTAGCCGCACATTTGATTGACGATCAACATGAAATGAAATAAAGAATATTTGATGTAATAATTTTCATCTTTTCAACACGTTTAATTGATATTCCAAAAATCGATCTCATGCCAAGATAGTGTCTTTCAACCATTTGTATTGTTAGTTAGCATACATATCAAACATAGAAATTAATGATTTTTTTAATAATAATTTTTGCCAATATTGACCCAAAATTTGTATATGTCTAATTTAAATATTGCAACATGGATCTTAGCGATGATTATGAAGATATCTGTTTGCAATACATGAATAAATGTAATCCAGAAGAAATATAAGAACAAATAATAATTTAAAGGGTTTATTAGTATTCCTTTATTTTATTATACTAATAGATTTGATGAGTAAAGCGAAAGGTATTAGGTTGAAGTATTAGCTTGAAATGTCAAATTGAAATAAACTTTATGACTAGGAAAGTCATGATGTTGCATTTGTCTTTTGTCATTAAAACTGTATGGCTAATAAAATAAGCATAATATTGACATTTTTATCAATGGACGAGGCAACCTGTAAGGAAGTTGGCAGATTGTTTTATTATGAAAGTGCATGATGAAATCATTTCCTTTGAATGAAAGCAAAAAAACTTATAAAACTCTCACCTATGAACACTTAGGAGCAAAGGTCAAATTGTGAGGGTTCGAAATTGGCCACGTGTTCATGTTATGGTCCGCACCAAGTAATGCCTTACGAACATTTCAAAGTAAGCTAGGCCGAGTGGCATCCAACTACGTGACACGCATAGCATAGATGTTGTCATGTTAGTCGTAGGGCCACATCATTGAAGATAGTTTCAGATGGTAGCCTTGGAGTAGGGCTAAGAGATGGTAGCCACATCATTGAAGATAGTTTCAAAAGAGCCTCAACCCCCATTAGGAGGGATGTTTGGAAAGGAGCACTTTGGGCATCTTGCAGACATAGAAGACCCAATGGAAGAGGACATTGATGTCCCCGAGGAAATCCAAGTTCCAGAAAATTCCAATTTCGATGAAGAATTTGGCCTGCATGATATTGTTGATTAGTTGAATGTCTTGAAGAAAATGTTTAATTTGACAACTTTTTCATAAGATATATTAGTACTGTTTTGACTTTCAGACTTTATTTTAGAAATAAAATCTCTATTATATTGTTTTTAATATGTTATTTGCAAATATATGGTATAGTTTTTCGTGAATTTATGTGAATCGTAACATTTTGGAATATAGTATGAAATAGTATCATTTTTATACAAAAATTCTATGAAAATCTATTGAAAATGGTTGTAAATGTCTTTTTTTTCTAGAATTTCTTATAATTTTATCAATAAAAAGTTCTTATTTTGCCTATAAAAAAGTCTTATTTTAAAAGAAAATTTGCAAAATGTATATGATTTTCAATATAAATTGCTTCTAAATGTATGTTATTTTTTTAAATGTCTAAAAAACACACTTGAAATTAGAAATTAATAATATTTTACGACGAAGATGATTCAAAGGCCCAAAAAAATGCCTTAACATGAAAATGTGTGATACTGGTATCAACCCTTTTTTAAATGGAGGTAAAATTAGCTACTAAAATTAGGAGAGAGAAAAACGAGAACTGTGTCGAGTTCTCGTTTCATAGTATTGTCACTTGTTGAATCCCTAACCGAGGCATAGAATGGAAACCGTGCATCAAAAAGGGCTTCCAGTGGGTCATGCAAGCGTGTTTAGGAAGGTTCCATGTGGGAACGCTAGCCACACATTCATGGTCGAGGAGTTTTCAAATCCAACCCCTATGTGCAAAAATTGGACATTCACTTACTCAGCAAAACCCTAGTTTCCAAAATTGACCGAAAAAACAATCCTTTTTCCATGGACCTAGATTAGAGGGCCACCCTAGCACTATCTCAATGTCCTGAATCCAATGGAGCCAACGGTTCGTCGATCCAAGAAACGGTCATCATTCTATGGCATGTTGAATCCCACCTCCTATAGGCTTTCAGGGACACCTATTGAATCCCTACCCGAGGCATAGAATGGAAACCGTGCATCAAAAAGGGCTTCCGGTGGGTCGGGCAAGCGTGTTTATGTAGGTTCCGTGTGGGAACGCTAGCCACATGTTCACGGTCGAGCAATATGTGAATTTGACCCCCATGTGCAAAAATTTCACATTCACTTATTGAGCAAAACCCTAGTTTCTAAAATTGACCAAAAAATAGTCTCTTTTCCATGGAACCAGATTAGAGGGCCTCCCGTAGCACTATCTTGATGTCTTGAATCCAACGGAGCCAACGGTTTGTCGATCCAAGCAATGACCATCATTTTATCGCATGTTGAATCCCACCTCCTATAAGCTTTCAGGGACATTTGTTGAATCCCTACCTGAGGCATAGAATGGAAACCATGTATCAAAATGGGCTTCCGGTGGGTTGTGCAAGCGTGTTTAGGGATTCCTATGGAGAAACAAATTATCGGAGTGAAGGAGATAATTATCAGATTCAAGGAGATGTCCTTATAGGATCAACTTCGAGATTCAAGTCAAATGCAATAGAGATATCCCAGATAGAGTGGTAGATAATGGTCTTGGGCTATAAGGCACGAGTCATGTAAGGATCAATATAATAAAACAAATCCATTATAGAAGTCTATTGAATTTATCAATCTATGAAGTGCTCAATGTATCAAACTGTAAATAATCAATGAGACCATGAAACCAAAATATTTGACTACCACATACCTGACTACCTACCTATGGTCATTTGACTAGACCATCGAGATCACCTCTAATAGCAATGGTATCCTTTAGCCTCTCGTGCTCAGAGTAGGGAAACAAGTATCATGACTTTGATGAGTTCTTGTTTGGCATTGTTTGTAGTTGGAGGTTTGTGCCAATAACTAAGTTTGTATAATGGTATACAATTTGACCTAGTCTATAATCTTCAAATACATAACCTTTTTTCTTTCATGTGTGGGAAACCTGTGACAAATATTCTCCTTTGATAACCATCGACCCAATTGGAAAATCATTTCCGTCGGAGTTGCTTAATGAGAGAATGAGGTTCTGCTTCCCATCCAAGCAATGTGCTAGCCAGTAGTCAATGTGCCATTCATTGTCTCTCGGGAAAACCACTGCGTATATCTTCCCTGCATAAAATAAAGTGCAGACCTAGGAGTTAGATAACTAAACACAACTAGTCGTCAAACATTTCAAAGTTATCAACATAATAGTCGAACATAGTTGTATGAGATCTGAAATGTGGTCATAGTCATGTGAAATACTCGACTAGCTCTCCTCCAACTGGGATAATTCCACAGTTAATTGTCAACGAATGGGGAGTGATACACGATCTCAGCTGTCAACCCAATTTGTGGATTAACAGTTGTCCCATTCACCACTGCTACATGGATAATAAAAACAAGAGAGTTTTCTTGTCCACATTTCAACTATAGCATTGTCTGACGTCCTAACTGAATGGAATGCATGAGTTCCTTGGACGGTCTTGCAATCATATAGGTGTGATCAATCTACATTAACCACCTCCCAAAAATATATATGTACATGTGCTTTTTTAGATGATTGGTTTTCTTGCCTTCTAGCTCCCTGCCCCATTGCTGAAGAACACCATGCAACTATGTTCTTTTCATCTCGGATGAGTGAAATAGTTGTGAATTTCATCTCTTGCCTACGTAATGTAGTCTTGATGCATGCACGTGCTCCATCATGTTCCCATTTTTTGTGTATAGTCTCAAAATACTTCCAAATATGTGGCACCTTATGCCTCTTGTTTAGAATACACAACCATTGGAAGACACGGGAATTTTTGAATTGCCCCGCACAACCATCAGACCAAATCCAATGTTGTTCCATATGTATATTGTTATCCTCCAAGTGTTTGTAGAACAATTGAAAGCTCTATTGTACAAAATCCAAGTCAATACACCTGTCATCACTTATGTAAAAGTGATACTCCTTCAATATAACCCTGTTCTCTTCGGTACTATCTGCCCCATGTCTATAAGTGATATGGACCATTATGTTGACCTGATCTAAGTGATAATATTGACTCTGAATCTTGTTTTGTGGTTGAAGAGTGTAGTTTTCCGCAAAATCGACCAATGATAATATAGATCCAATAGGAAATGTATCCTTGCACTCTCTAAACTGCTCATCTTGCCAATGAGCCACATGTACATGCTTTACATACTGTTGTGTCTTTTCAAAGAATTCCTCCATGAAGTTGCATACGAGTACCTGGTAGATCAACAATAAAGATGTACATATCAATAGGTTGTTACATATATGAAGTAGCAATAGATGAAGGAAAAAATACTATTCTAAAACTCATTGCTAAACTGAGAGGTGACCAATTGTATTTTTTTCCTTTCATTCCCTCCACTGATATCATACGTGACATATTTGAATGACTGCAAGTTCACTTCATGTCTCCCAGGTTCATGCTCATTGGTGACATGTATGCATTTGTCCAAAAATGCCATTCCACCACACCTTGGGCATGACCCATCTATGCAAGGCCTTTGATAAAATGTGCAACATTCTATCCTTCTACACAAGATGCTATGGATAAACTCTCTAGATGATGTCGGTGGCAATGTAGTTGAGCATTCCTGCACAAGAGTGTTATGAAAAACACACAATATATGTATATATGTGTCATAATAATAAGCGTATTCAATGTGATATCGACAACAACATGTGTTACGAGTTGTGTTTATTTTAACATACCATGGTTTGCATTTCTCGAAGGATATTTGGCCCAAGTTAAGTTCATTATGTTCATGCCTAAATCTCTCATATAATTCTGTTTGTGTGATGCCAAGAAAATGTTTAATGTGGGGCTCACGATTTCTTGAACCCATTCTCAATTTTATTACATCTT
>LPNX010413011.1:12341-39659 GCA_001517045.1 Pseudotsuga menziesii
TGCGCTCCTATTTTTCCTCGGAAGAAGAAGCCGTCAGAATCTTGAAAATTTAGGGAGAACTAGCCCCTACCTGATGATAGAAGGGATGCAACGTATAAACCAATTGTATAAATTGCTTAATCAACCGCACAACTGACATAATTTTATGCTTTCAATCCGAAAGTTGATCCACTTGATAACGCTACTCGATTCCACAAAGTTCGACATTGTGACCTACAAGAACTTAAAAATAAATCTTTTTTTTCACCAAGGTAACAAAATAAAGTATTACTTTAACCCAACTCATTTCTACCTTTCCCAGAATACTCTCCTAGTAAATTTAGGCATTTTTCAGGCATATTTTAGCATTTTCTATCTAAATTGTCAAGAAGGTAAGTTTCAGGTGTACTGTAGTAAGGCCCAGACATAAGGAAATATTAGATCTATCCTGATAACTGGCCAGTCATAACTCTATCTTAGATCTACCTTTGCATACACAAGGTTAATCCATCTACTGCTAACAAAGGCAAGATAATAAACATAAGAAATTCGACAACTTACAGAGAAAATTGGAGATTTCAATAATTGAAATTGAACTCTAGCCTTTAATTAGTGATTATTCCCTTAGTTCAAACAATACTTCTACATCGTGTCACACCTCGAGCTCAAATTCTAGTTTTCGGATAGAAATTATCTAGTTCACTCAAACAAAAGCTCAGCCAAAGGAGTGCTTTGAATTTTGAAGCTCAATGCAAAGTGGACAGGGACATATTCATTCAAAACCATTAAATTATTCATCTACCAACTTACCGTTTGAGTGTTGTAAAAGATAACTACCCGCCACCATTCATTACTGGACCGAATTACTGACCGAAGATAATCACCGTGAAATGAAAGGAAATGGGGTAAGTTCCATGAGAAATGAATAGCCATTTTTTGAGAAACCATCATGAGAAACAATCTATTTTGTAAGAAACAGTTTTTCAAATCTAGAAACTGAAAGAGCCATAGAAAACGTTCGTTTCCATCTTGTTTCTGTTTCGTCCCGTTTATGGTAACAAAGATACCAAGTAATTCATGCATTTCAAGGTTTTCTAATAAAAATGAAATCTCTTCTAACGAAAAGAACTCATACTTCTATTGCATCTGTTATAATAAACTTATGAAATGATTTTTCTTGGATATTCTGAGAACCATATATTGCTTGCTGAGCAACGACACTGAATCAAAACATCAGTAGTGAGTAGATTCCATGTATTATGAGTAAAAAATATACAGGCATGTTTACAGGGACGGTCAGGTGGTCAAGAGAAGGCAAGTACTACCAGAGGGCATTGTGAAAGACATAAATGATAGAGCTTGGAAGATATATGAAATAATATGGGCATGCAAATTATTAGAAGGCTTTAGAATGGTATCATTCATAGGGCCTGAGAACTTTGGTAAGACTACTCTTATTAGTTCAACATTAGAGTAAAATGTTGGATATGTGGGATTCACGACACATACTTTGGCTGCCACTCTTTATAGGTTCATTAATGCTACATTTATAATTGATATTCTTGACACCGATGCGGGTGAAGAAAGACCTGGTCTGTCGAAGGTTTGGGAATTTTATGCGAAGGTCGCAAACTTGTGCATAGTGGTGGTTAATTTTGGGGCTGATACTTCTAGAGCTGCGTATTAATTTCTTAGTATTTCTCCTTCACAAATGTGTGAAAATGTGGTACTAGTTATTAACAGGGTAGATTCTGTATTGAATGGATCAAGGAATTCTCTCGTATGGGTTGAGTACAACGAGATAAAACTAAAGCAATAGAGAATGTGTTTTACAGAAAGCTGTGGGTTTCCCATAGCAAGATTTTTTTTGTCGGTTTAAAGTGTGAGAGAAGATTTGGAGGAATTGACTCGCAATCTTCTTGAGAAGCGACCAAGCATTATGATGAAGGAATAAATCACAAGGGAGTTGCAATTGCTTCTTTGTGGAACTCAAGCGATTTTTTTCTAATTTGTTGTGTTATATCAGGTAGGTGTTTTAAATTTTTCTATATGAGGGTGGATTTGATATGCACTGTTGCATTTCATCATTCATCAAACAAATGATAACTTGCTGTTACACATTATTTCATGAGGTGGGTTTTGAAATCATTGTTTATCCTGTTGGAAATATTAATTACTGGCTGATCTAAATAGCATGTCAGTTTCAGTCACATAGTCTGATAGGATGAAGAGTTCACATCTCTCGTATATAAGCCAATGGAATTAAATTGCTGAAGTGAAGTTTTTAGGTAGATAGTTCTTACAGTCTTTAATGTAAGTCGGTAGAAGTTTTTTATAAGAAGAACAAGATTGTAAATCTGTATTATATATATAATAGAACACACACATATGGAAGAGACAAACACATAGACATAGAGATACACAGAAGAGAAATGCGGAGCAGAAGATGAAAAAAACTATAAAGAGTTTGAAGCTTAAGCTTCTGTGTTTTGTGAAAGTATTGAGAGACGAAGCTTTGTAAAAGGTGAAACGTCCTTGTAAAATTCTAAGTTTGTATTTACAACTGTAGTTCTTTGTTATGTCATCACAAAATATTTAAATCCATAGTTTATGGTTTAATGCAAGTTTTATTTAGCTGCACATCTTCTACATATTTACCAGAGTGAATGTTGTTAACAGTTACTGTTAGTGAAAGACATAAATAATCTATAATTATTTCACTTCGTAAAATTTATAGCTTTTTTTATCCACAGAAGTGTTCCACACAATTCTTATTTAATATTTGGTTATATGATATTGTGAGTTAGTTGCAATATAGTTGTGTCACAATTTATCCCAAGTAACCGATGATGAAAAGTGTTTTTCATATGTCTTTAAGACTAGTAAATATAAATTTGTTCTGTCGAAGTGAAATTTGGTTGCACACGAGTTGGTTGCAAGCTAAATCCTGTCACAGTAAAAGCTAGTTGAAGCCAAGTCTGGTGAGGTAAAAGTGAATTGGGTGAAAATTTTGTCATAGTAAATCTGTTAGAGTAATTCCGTCACAAGTATTTTTGGTCGCAAGACTTTTCATTAAAGTAAAAAGGGAAAGAAGTTTTATGTCTACGCGGTAACTCAAGTCTAGTGCTGAAGCAACCATCTTTCCCATATCTAGTATTAGAGTAGGTTTAGTAAAAGATATTGTCTTGAAAGGGAAAAATTATTTTCCTAAGGGAAAAAATGACTTCCACTTCTGGTAAGAATTATGAGTATTGGTCTCTATTAATGAAGGCTTTTTTTTAGAGGTCAAGATGTGTGGGAAATAGTCCAAAATGGTTATACATAACCAGTAGATTAGGCGACATATAATAATATCACAAAAGTTGAGAAACATGTCGTGAGTGAACAAAGGAAGAAACATGGAAACCATTTGTTCTACATACACCAAGGCATGCATGAAAAAATACTTCAAAGAGTAGCAACAACAATTATTGCTAAGCAGGCATGGGACACATTGGATACTACATATCAAGGATTGAACAAGGTAAAAAATTCCAAGTTGCAAATTCTGAGAAGATATTTTGAATCTTTGTCAATGAGAGAAACATATTCAGTAGAATCATTCTATACTAGAGTTGTTGGTTTGATAAATCAAGTGAAATATCATGGAGAAAACATACAACACCAAATGGTGGTTGAAAAAATTCTTAGAAGTCTTCCCTTAAGATTTGAATCCTTGGATGTGACCTTGGAAGAAAACAAATACATGTCAGTGTTTACCATTGATGAGTTGCAAGATTCACTCATCAATCATGAACACAGAATCAACAGAACAAATACATCATTAGAAGGTGCATTCATAGAACAATCATCAATAATCCATGGTAGAGGCAGAGGAGAAACAATTCTAGAGGTAGAGGATGAAACTTCTCAAGAGGATGCAACAACAATCCCACAGATGTCACTGGAAGAGAACATAATCAGAACCCCAGTCATCCAAGTGGTCACAGGTTTGATAAATAAAAAATTGCAGATCATTATTGTAAGAAATTTGGTCATTATGCATATGAATGCAAGAAGAAGAAATATGACTAAGGAAGGAAAAGACAGAACTAGTCGACGAACACCAACACTTCATCGAGCACAATGTTGATGTCATGCACATCCCCAATTGAATGCAATACCATCCAAGAAATTCCATGTGACATATGGTATTTAGATTCAGGCTGCAGTGAGTCATATGTATGGTAATTTAAATTTGTTTTCCAGTCTAGATAATTCAGTTCAAAGTGATGTTACACTTGGAAATAATGTCCAAGTCATTGTTTTGGAAAAGGTACTGTTGGTATTCTAACCAAATAGGGGGAGAAAAAGTATATGCCTGATGTTTATCATGTCGAAGGTTTGAAACACAATTTGTTGAGTATTGGGAAACCCATACAGAAAGGGTACAGAGTCTACAAGGAAGATAATCACTGTGTGATTAAAGACATACATACAAGAAACTAGCTTATAGAAAAAGTTCCAATGATAAGCAATCACTTGTTTCCATTGAGGATAGTTCCAGACATGAAAGGAAAGGAAAACTCAAGAGACACATTCAAAGCATAAAGTAAAGAAGCAATCGTACATTGCTACAAGAAAGAAAATGATAGCACTGAAATTCAAGTTGCATTTCAAATAGAAGTTCAAGATGATTCCTAACCATGACATTTCATATTTGGACATCTAAATTTTTGGTGGCCTTAAGCTATTGCACACAAATAATATGGTGAAAGGAGTGCCATTAGCGACTCGGTTACCGTATATTTAAAATTTGTTAAGTCTTTTACTAGTTGTAGCTTGGTCCACCATATATGTGATTTTATTGTTTGAAGGATGAAATGCAAGTGCCTAAGCTAAATGAAAGTGACTGAGAAACAAGAACCTCAAAAGATTTGCACAGGTTCTTACCTCTCACCTTACCTAAATCTTGCTCCTCAACCACTTCTATTAAAGTAAATTAATTTCATTCTAGTCTACTCTAAGCTAATCTATCCTATCCCCTAAGCGAGCAAATTTGAGAGAAAAGGAGTAATGTATTGTAATTACACATAATGAATTTTGTAGCTAACTGTTTAACTTCCATACACATAAGTGCAACATAAAGATTAACAAAGATAACTTTGAAATAAGAAAGCATTCATTACTCCATTTATACACATAATTTTAACTGAAAAGAAAAATCATTCATCATTAAATAAATAGTTCAGAAAATTCAGAACAATCTCACAATATATGGAAACTCAATAGAAGTAGTTCCAGATTTGAAATTCCACATAATCCATGAAAAAAACCATGCAGTCTTCTACCAACAAAGTTTTATTTCTTTATGAGTAGAAAAAGTATCTCTTATTACAAAATAAACTCATCCTTCTTATGCCAGCGAAAAATCCTCTATTCATCCTTTTACATCTATTTATATTACAATTTCAAATGACTTATTCGCTCCCCTGACTTTAGAACTTACTTGACCTTAGGACTTCCAAAATTTTGTCCTTTAGTGTCTTGCACTTGGAAAAGAAAATAATAATAAATTACATTAAGTGATGAAATATAGAAAAGACAAAAATCTCAAGTAGGCCCACCTGGTATGGAAATGTAATCATCCCACACATTAGCTTGTTCTGAAATGGTTCGATAATCTATTGACTCCAACGATCTCACGGTTACTCCACTTATGTCACTTTTGGTGGAGTTAACTTGTATAGATCTTCCAAAAGATGATTGCTAACAGAGGCTTGTGCAAGTCAAGTTTTAACATCCTCTTCCTTTATGATCTCCACCTTCTGAATGTATTGTTTGTCTTCAAGCAACATGTCTTATAGGAAATTCATATGTTGATATTTATCTAGGAAGACTTTGATATTTGCTTCAGATGGAATTTGGCATTTATTATGAACCAGGTGCAATTTTTTGTAGAACTTTGTACATTTTTCTAGAGTCTTCACAATTCCATTGCTCAATCTTAAATAAGATTTCCTATGAAATTCCAAGAGCACCAATTCTATCTTTAGGCCTCCTGCTGTCTTTTGAGGCAAGTGCTCGGGAAAATTTGAATTGGCTTCTACCCAAGTCAACTGGATTTGAACTTTATTGTCGACTTCTAGTAGTCCTTCCCTGAAACTAAGTGATTTCTCTGCTATTTCATTCAAACTTGTCTTTGCATGTTTGACCTTATATATTTCTTCTTCCAAACTCATTTGAATTTGATGAATTTTCCTCCGGATTAGGAAGGCTTGACCATGGAAAGGAGGGATATTAGGTTTCCTATCATTGGATGTATTAATTTGAGTCTCCAGTGATATGTTTTGTACCTCCATCTCTCCTACCTGGGTTCTTCGCTCCCCCATTTATCTGTTTTCTGCATATTTTTGTGCTTCTAATTCCAAACTCTTGTCTTTAAATTTTTTTTTCTCCCCTTCCATGATTGTAACCAAAACCTCTAGTGCATCCTTTTCCAATTCTAAAGCTTGATACGCCTTCTGGAGCCTTTAAAATTCTGAAAGAGTTGCCTCATGTTTCCTTTTAACTTCTCATTCTTCCCCTCTTTCCTTGATTAGAGTGTCATTATAATAATCTTTTGTTTATAATGTTCTGCATCTTTCATTAATTTGTCAACATTATCAGCGTTCGCTTGAGTGGATGCTACCCTAACCAATGCTAGGAATTTTGGGTCTTGATGTAATCCCAAATATAACCAAGATTTGGGAATGGGTGAAGGCATACAATGCAATCCATCAAGTAAGAGTCGATGTAGAATTTTGACTTTCTCTGAGTTAGGCTTCGCAATGCAACAACTATACATGATGACAAGATTCTTGATACAATATACGCCCAGTTAAAAATAGTGCCTTCCATGGCCACATGGTATATTAATGGGATCCAACTTAACTTGTACAATTTCCCATTTTCCTTGCCAAATATCCTATTTAGCATTAGTTCTACAACCCTATAAGGAGGGCGTAATATTACAGTTTTATACTTGCTAGTGGCTTCTCTAGCGACTACAAATCAAGGATAATATTTCTTGATCAGGTAACTAAATTAATACTGTCCAGCACTAACAAAGTTTGAAAACTTAAAATACGACTGAATTGTACGTAAAAACAAACTTACTGAATCCATCCAAGGTATAGATTCCTATAGTTTCCTCCTCCTTTCCAAGAGTCTCTCTACAATGCTTCTCTACAAATAAAATAACTTTATGCCAATTATTTCAAGAATTATCAACATGTACATGCATGAGAAAGTACTAACCAATTATGTAAATAATGAACATCTCACCCAAAAAATTTGTTCTAGGGTATGACATTGGGTTTCTTCAATAGCAAGCAGATCCATAGGTTCAAAATCAACCTTTTCCACGTGCACTAATGGACCAGGGTGTGGCTACATTCACCAAATGCTAAAATAGTTAGACATTGTGCATGTCCATACACAATACAAATGACATGTACAAGTATAAATATTCAAGTAGATACCTGTGTGTGATTTATCCCCATTTTAGATGCAACATTGATTGCAACATCAACAACTCCACTAAGGTATGGCACAGAGGATTCTCCATCCCGATGTTGTAAACATGAAAAAATAACATTAAGAAAAACTAGTTGTGAAGTGAATTGAAGGCTAACCAACAACTATCATCGGAGGCTATGTGTGCATTACCATGGAATAAGTTGGTTCACCATCATGGAAACCCACTCTTTTTATGGAAGAGGGTCATATGGTGTTGACAACATTCTTATCTACATTTGGACTACAAAGAGAGCCAAACCATTTGGAGTACTTCCTTGTTGTTGTGCGGTGGAATATCAAAAGCCATGTACCATATGTCCATCCAATGGTCTCTAATTGGTTGGCAGATGCACCACTCAATGGAAATATGTGGTCTTCTAGTATCTGGAATGTCATCTGTCCCAGGAACTCTAAATTTTGAATATATATGTCTTTGGTTTTTTTGAGCTTCTTAATCTCATTGTATCCTAATCCATCAACATATTCTTGTTGTTTTGTATCTCTGTACAATGCTATGCTATACAAAGCATTGTTGGATCTACAAATAGTATCCACAATGGTCAGTAATGATGCCAATAAGGAGCGGGAGAGTTCATCTCCACCCCTCCATGCAGAACCAATATCTCTCAAATGACAAATAACTCTCAAAATATTTGCATTATGGTCCATAGTAGCCGCTACAATCATAAATACAAAAAAAACATCATTAGAAAAATACACACATGGTATAATGACATCTCTAATCAATGAAAAGTGTAAAACTAATGTACGGAAAACAACAACATAAACTTTTATAATTTAACTTTTAAAATTGATCTTGAATTTTACACTAAAGAATAAACATTTAACATTTTTCATCTTAAATTTATGTCGTAAATTTGTATTAATTCCAATTTCGAGATCCATACATTAAATGTCCTATATGAATATGTTGATTGGGAAGCTCATCTTCCTTCTTTTAAGGCTTGGATTATGAAGTTTCATTGAAACTGTGAGGTGTTGACTAATTCTCTTCAAGGACCAACTCCTAGATTACAGGTAGAGGCAAGGGATAGAGCTTAGAGGAGGTGGCGGAAGGTGCTATTGACGAATAAAATCCCAATATAGGGAAGGATTTTGATAAATATGTAATTATTTGTTGTAGCATGATTTTTTGGACTCCATAGGCCATTTAGCATCTTTGTTTATATGTGATTTGTGGCATGTATGGATTCCACTTGATGTTATTTTAGTTGTATGCACTCTTTCTATATACCTATGAGAGACTTTTCTTATTTGTATATAGTGGAATTTAGGGTTGCAAGGTTTCCACTAGATTCAATCATGTATGATAGTATGTGATTGGCATGTAATCAAACACATTAACCTCCCTATGTATCTTGATATTGGTAGAGCCTATTATTGAACTCTGTTGTCTTGACCTTANTGGTTTCCATTGCGCATATAAATTTATTTTAGGGCACAGAAATTAAAAAAATGTTTGGTTTCAATTCACATTACGGAATATAAATGATTTAAAATAAGGAAACTAACATGACATGATTTGGTGTAAATAGCTCACAATGAAGAGATTGATCCCCAAGGTGGAATTTGTTTTCCTTTATCACCACAATTGCGTTCACCCTTGCTTGTTTTGGTCGGCCCAAAGATGTTGTGGTTCATTGGTGAGGAGAAAATGACGGGCATGACCTATTTTAAGCATAAATCATATTTTACAAAATGCATGTGCGTTTTTGGACACTATAACACGTGTGTGTTTTAGAGAAACATAACGCGCACACGTTTTCCTTAACTATTCTAATTCGAAAGCATGTTGTTAGGCTTGGGACTAGGCATGGAATGGCCGACATTTCTTGGGATGATTTATGTTTTATGGATATTGAATCATTGGCTTCAATCTACCATTGCATCAAAAGGTCCCTCAGCTTTGTGCACTCACCCTTCAGTAAAATGAAAAATGTAGAGTTCAAATGAGAAATACTAGCTTCGTGGCTAAGAAGGCAAGCACTGTGTCCACACCAGGGAGAAACACAGTGTCCACACCAAGGAGTTAACCTCGGTGAGGTGTCACGTGAAACACATTATGAACTAAAAACCAAAAAATAAACTTCAATAGTATCCAAGCTCAGTTTTATGAGCAGAGTTATGATTCACACTTTCCAATTTTAATCAAGATCGATAAAATCCCATCAAACGATGGAGAGAATACGTTAGGTACAAGTGGAGGGTTGACCATCATCTACTCAATCAAGTTCTGAAGAGTAGTTAATAGACTGCAAGAAATACATTAATCACCTTAGTTGCACTATCAAGTCACATGCCATGGGTTTAAACTTTTAAATCAAGAACTTTAAACCATTCACATGGGCACATTAAATCCTTGCATGATGTTGATACTTTGGCCACGATATTTTCAAACTAAACACATCAAACTTTTAATCCATAATACATACCATTGTATGGTTATACCATAACAAAGTTAATTCCATAGTATATGCCATCATATGGTTGATTGAAACCTTTAATAAGGTTTTTCAAAGTATTAAACTATGCTTTGAATTCATTAAGCATATGTTAACCATAAAGAAAACTATTCCTTCATACCATAACACTTTAGCAAGTTTCATGCATAGATTCATACTTAGGACTAAGGTTAAACCTTTAGGTTTCAACCTAGGTCCTAACCTTTATCCTTTAAAACAAGGGGAGCTGCTAAAGGCAGCAAGTCCCTCCATTATGCAATTGGTTGATTGTAAGTAAAGCATTATTGCTCAATTTGAAACCATATCTTTGATTCTTGTATGGTTAGAGGTATAGCTTGAAACCATATCCTTGATTGTTGTATAGTTAAAGGTATAGTTATAGTTCAAAGTCAAGATATAGGGTGGGCGCTGCCGATTACCATGTCCAATGTTGTTATTACCATCTCCATCATCTCCTCTTGAAGAAGCTTAAAGAGTGATTCATTGTGCAAGCCATGCAAGAATAAATACCTTTGCAGCCAAGGTATGTAGAAAATACCTTATATACAGTTTAAAAATCATTGAACTCAGTTGGTCTCCTCTTGAAGAAGCTTAAAGAGTAATTCAATATGCAAGCCATGCAAGAATAAATACCTTTGCAGCCAAGGAATGTAGAAAATACATTGTATACAGCTTAAAAATCATTGAACTCAGTTGGGCCATGAAACTCCACTTTACTCTCCTTTTGGTCCAAATATTTTTACCTGAGATTTGTATCCATAAGAAAACAAAGACTTCAAACTTTCAAATGATTATGCACACAATGGTAGAAAAGCTGAAGCCTTGTGTATTTTCCTCTCTGCATGTTCAGTTTCCTTAATTTAAAAGTAAGACTGTATTTTTAATCTTTAATCTTATATGATTAGCATAAATAGAAGTTGGAAAATTACTGGTGTGGAAAGACTTACTTTTTAAGTTACTTTTTAAATTAAAGAATCTAGATTTTATGTATAGTAGATTCATTATAAAGTGGTTTGGTTTTCATTTTTCATTATCAACATATTTATTAAAACAAATATTTTTTTCTACCATTTTACAAGGATTATCTAATTAAGACTCTTTATCTACAAGGGTTAATAATAGCATAAGGGTTCTATTATATATGGGTGAATTTTATCCCAAGTTTTGAAACTAAGTACAAAAGTAACTACTTCGTCATGAAAACTTCAAACCTTTACACCAGTTTTTAGGCGTCCCATTGGCCACGTAGAGAAATCTAGACAATAAGCTATTTTAAGCAAGGATTATATTGTCAAGAGAAAAATACACCTAAACATTGGAACACTATATTGACAAAATGAGGAACTTTAGGTTATACAAAGAACCAATAAATTTATGTTTCTAATAGAGATTCACGGCGAACACAAAATAATTTTCCATTCTAAGAAGCCCCCACTACACATCAAGCCATGGCTCATGTTAAGTATCTGTGTGCTATAGCTGCAAAGGTATTTCAAATTGTCTATTAGGGAATCATGAGAACATTAGGGAATCATGAGAACATTACAAGCTTTCCTTTATATATTATCTTATTTTTTGCGATTTATGGAGAATACAAGAACATTGGATTTAGTCATGGTTCTGAACTGAATTTTAGTCATTCCTATTAAATTTAATTTGGGAATTTTTAGATGTGCCATGCTTGTTAGTGATATTGACCATCAAAATTGTGATCTATGTCTCAAAGGAATGGGTAAGACCTATTTCTTGAAATAAAAAGACAATGATTTGGCCTCACTAGATCTAGTCTAAGAAAAAAAGGATTGTCTCGTATTTAAAACTAGAATCCATCTACTTTTTTCATCATATTAATGCATAAGACATCCAAACGAAGCCATAACAAGAAGCTGGAAGGTCCACATCATTAATTATTTAAAAAGATAATTCATACTATTATTATAATCAACATCATATTAAAAATTAAAAATAAATGAGAAAAATCCCGTAGAGTAGCACGCCATGTGGAATCTGTGCATATGCATGTTATTTATACCCAATACACTTGGAATTGCTTGGTCACACGTCATATCCTCACAACAAACATCTTAACCAGATTATGTCAATGCTGGTGATTATGTTCAATGATTACCAGTGAATGAAGCTCCTCCCGAGGAATGCATTGGGAGAGAAGAACAGTCAGGAAGGTGCGTAGAGTTGATGGAAGAGAGACCACTTTGCTTCTATGCACACGGGAATGAACTTAAAGCTACAGGCTATGTGCAGAAGGTTTTGCCTTTGGAATATAAAATCTTCTTGTAATTATGATCCTATTCATGCGAGTGGATGAATAGTATTCATGCACAAGCTTAGCTATGCGCTCCCAGACCTCATAACCATCTGACGTTGTGAATGGGTTATTAGCATACATCCTTGCACATGTCCCGCCACCACTGGAGATTTGAGATACCAGTTACTGCGATGGGGAACTTACCAAGTACTACAGGATTGACCAAAGAGACACCAAACCTTCTCACCTACTTTTCTTTAGAAGGGAACACGCAGATGTGAGTGCTATAAATGCGGTTTAGACCTGCCAGGAAGGTTGAACCGTTCAAATGTGGTGGATATCTTCCAGGAAGCTTCCCTTTGGAGAGCAGATGTGGGTGCTATAAAGTAGATTTAGATCACTTTGGGAGGGCGAAGAAATCCTCCTTCTCTTAATCTATCCATATGTGCTTCTATTTCAATTTTGAAATCATTTTTTGTATTTGTGAATTTCAATGGAAAACCTGCAAAATCCCTCTGTCGACAACCCCTCTACATCCGGTGATTACACGAGCTTATATAACTACAATATTTTTATGAATCATCGCGGCCCGGACTTGAAAAAAATGTTCGTGAGCCACCTTTATCATTTCCTTCTTTCACACAGATTGCGACCTTTTTTGGGTAAGGAAGAATTGCAGGAGGGAGAGTTGTTAACTCCTCAGATTGAAGGCCCTATCAGATTCATGTCTGTCCATATCACTATTTTCTCTGCTCGATATGACGAGTCAAGATGGTGTCTTGATGAGCTTCTTCTTATATGCAAGTCCGGGGCGACTATTATTCCAGTATTTTATGTTGTAAAGCCTCGCGAGCTTTGACAGAAGAAGGGGCAGTATGCTGAAACATTGACTATTCATGAACATAAAGGCAGATATGACCTCCAAACACTTGAAAACTGGAAAGAATACCTCTCCCACATTTCGTCCATAAGCTGTTTCAAGTTCGAGGCCTGCTATGGGTAAGACTATGCTTCATCTTTTCATTTATATAATTAATTTTTTCTTATTAAATTATAGTTTATCCTAGTACATATACAGTTTAGTTTACACCATATTAATATTAATGAACACATCTCCATGCCTAACCTGTCGTCTGCTGAAATCACCCATCACCTGTGGTGAATTCATTTCCATCTAAATTTATAGGATGTTGAAAGTACCTATCACGTGTTAATAATAGAACTTTGCATTGAATAGAAAAGATGACAGTACTGGCATCATTCATGTTTATATAAAACTAAAATGTTTCAGAAAATTAAAAATAGATATCAAAGATAGCGATTAGGTAGCTGTAATGGAATGTGTGGTCAGCATATTTGTGTGTGTTGTAGTCTATCGTCTTAGAAAATATTTATTGCCATGATTCTTAGTGAAGACTTGCACTACCTAAGGGCATTCATTTCTCTGGTTAATTATCAGAAACCATAACAACCAAAGTGCATTCACATTTATACAATACCAACTCCATTGCAATATTAAAGGGTTGTAGTTGACCGAAATATTTAATGACCCAACAGCTTCTGCCTAGGTTCTCTTGCATTTGAACATGTCTTTCGTTCTTTTCCATCTTATGGGATTTTTGTGTCATAGCATAAGCCAAGTTTTCTCCAGCACAGATCTTTGCACGGGCACCCTGGTGGCATTTAACCAGGGCCACAAGAACACCACCGTCGCTGGGAGAGGTGTTCAGATCACCAGCAGCATGGTCTCCATGCTCAATGCTCAGCGGTAGCAGGGCAACGGTCCATTGGATTTGAAGGATCCCTTAAAGATAAAACTGGGGAAATTAAAGTTAATCTTTTACCAGCGCCACAAGTGCACCACCATCGAACTGTAAGTTGGCGCGGGCTTTGGTTGGCCCCGAAACAAAATAGGATAAAAAAAAGTATGTTGATGCAGAGAATGAAAGAGTTAGAGAGGATGGAGATAACCTTCATTCATCTTCCAGGCCTCATCGAAGGCTTTGTGGGATGTTCTGCTTCGACAAATAGCCAAGAAAGTGGATAAATGGGCCTCTTCTCCTGCTGTCCTCCTATTTATCCCTCAGCACTAAAGCAGGATAGAGACCTTGGTAGGGTAAAGCTGTGAGGATTGTCATAGAGCGAACTAGGGAGCATGTGAAGATTCTGC
The DNA here is from genome assembly GCA_001517045.1 of Pseudotsuga menziesii. Taxonomy (NCBI): domain Eukaryota; kingdom Viridiplantae; phylum Streptophyta; class Pinopsida; order Pinales; family Pinaceae; genus Pseudotsuga; species Pseudotsuga menziesii. Next base: position 26,779 of record LPNX010413011.1, read on the forward strand.
CATTGCTATCCTTAGAACCGTCTTCTGAAGAGAATCCAGTCTGGTGGCACCTAAAGAGAATCATGCCATTCAAGTCCCGTGGCACCTGTAGTACATGCAGATGCATAGATTGCATGCGGTACCTAGTGGAACATGGGAAACCACACTCAAACCTGTAAACCTTGTTAGCATTATTTCAAATTATTTCTAACATTTAATGTCTCAAATTAATGCTAGCAAGTTTGCTAGAATTATTACAAAAAAGTTATAAACTTATTAGATACATGAATTCATATATCAATTAATCTAGGTTTCAAATCGATAATTACTCGTCTGCCTCGATTTGAGGCCAAATAACACCTCCAAGTTTTTGATTCGAGGTAATGGTGGTGTTAAATTTGTCTATTAGATAAAATAGCGGTTTCAATATTTTGTACATCAAAAAGTTTGTTTAAAAGAGCACAACACATATTGATTTATGTGCAAAGTTTTGAAAACAGCGGCAAGTTGAATACAATAGTCCCTGCTAGTCCACCGGAGGGACTAATAAAGGAAACATAATTAATTTGCTAACTTCGAAGGTAACACAAGTAAATTTTTTACCTTGGTCTCTATGATCGAAAGAAGTCCCAATCTACTTGGAGCACGCAAGCAACTTTGGATCACACAATTTGGAATAAAAATCAAGTTTATAAGTATTTAAAACTTAAATAAATGTGAGATTATGTTATTAAGAATATATATATNAAATTTACTATAACTAACACAATATATTAAATGAATTATATATAAACTAAACAAAGTCTTCATTAAATTTATTTCAAGATATTGTAAATCAAATCATATCATGGTTTTTCCTTGCAAAATCATTACCAAATTGACAATTATCAAAAGATTAACTATAATTTTTAACCAAATTAATAATTAATCAAAAAATTAACCATATACTTCCAAATATGTTAAAGATTAAGAATATACCCTTTTAATTTATAATAAAATGAATATAGAAAAACAAAATTTAAATATTAAGTAACATATACATATTTTTTTATTATCTAAAATTTTATACAAGCATCTTTTTCCATTTAAAATATACCTAAACCTAAAACACTATTTTTTTTATTACTCATTTATTCTCTTGCATTTCCCTTAATTAACAAAAAATAAATTAAAAACCTTTTATTAAATAAATTCTCATATCACTTTTTGCATACTATTATATAATATGTAAATTGATAATATTCTTGCTACATTCCTTTTCTTTCCTTTTGCATACCTTTATACAATATGTAAATTAATAAAATTCTTTTATCATTCCCTTCTTTTCATAAATGAATAGTAAGTCTTAATATCTCTTTGATATTTTAAGTTGGATTAAAGATATATCCTAAAGGGTTTCTATTTTATTTATAAAAAGTTTTTTTTTTAATATTTAATTTTTTAAATAATTTTTTTATATATTTTTGAATTTGAAATAATTCTTTTCAATACAATAATTTGTGAAAACATCTTTTAAGTTATTATGCTATAATCATGTGTCTAGATGGTATTTCCTTTGTTTTTAATTTTTCAAAATAAATGTGAGATTGTTCTTATATATAATTTTAAGAAAACATTGTTTTTTTCAATTGTATATATACAATTGTTAGTATTATATATATAAATTTAATTAAATAGATTATTTTTAAAATCCAATATTTAGATAAAGATGTAGGTTTTTATGTTTTTGTTATTTTTGAATTTTTTTCTTTCTATTAACCTATAAAATAGTTAACACTTAAATTTTAATAAATAAACTGAATTAACTTATTACTTTTAAATAATCTATTTTCAAAAACCAATTTCTACTACTTTACTTTTCTATTAAAAACATTTTTTTCTTTAAAATAATGCACAAATAGTTTTCACCAATTTTCCAAACAATTTAGAATGTCATAATACTCTTTATATTCTTAACAATACATAAAGTGGCTTTTTTTTAATAATTTATTAAGTCCTGATTAACACTAAACCATATTTGATCCTGGTGGATGTGTACATACTTGTCAATTAAATATTATTTCTCCTTCTCCCGAAGGATGGTTATCCATCCAAATTTATATTTGAGGGACTTCACAAAGGCCCTATCCCTTCTTTATACAATCTCCCTTTAAAGTCAAATTATTAGGCTTCAAGTTTCTATTTTCCATTGCTTTAACCACTTTCATGCTATGAGTTATCATAGTCTGTGCACACCTTCCAGAAACCCATTATAGTGACGAAATGAGGAACTTTAGGTTATACAGAGAACCAATAAATTTATGTTTCTGTTGAGGCCTGGAAATTTGCAGGCGGAAACAGCAAGGGATTCTCCCCAGTCAACATTCCCAATTAGCCTGTGACTATTTGGTGTAGGGAACCCGTTCGGTTTGTGGTCCGGCTACCGTAAGTCAAGTGACAAAAAAAGGTTTTACCGGTTGCGGCCCGATCCACCGTATATATTTTTGTATTTTTGACTTAAAGTATGATATGCAAGTGCCTATTTAACATGAAAACCTAATAAAGTATGTCTGGAGTATTCACAAAGTGATGCACAGGTTCTTACCTCTCATCTTAAACCCACAAGCATCTAAATCACACATAAAGTAATAAAGTAAATCTAAATATCTACCTATCCTCGGGGAGCCAAATTGCAACTTATTTATGAGTAATGTTTATTGTGCATGCATTATACAGAGAAATTACAGGTAGCTGATATTTCGTCCTAAAACACATGAACAATTAAAGATATTTAACAATCAGATAGCTAATTGCTTATGAATAGCATTCATTACTCATGGTGGTAATTTCACAGAATAAACCAGAAACCATTCAAGCAAGAACGTAGGTCCTAAGAGTCAGAACGATCTCACAGTTAGTGGACAAAAAGTTGAAAATGAAATAGTTCATCTTCAACCAATCCATAGCATAACATTCGAACATCCCACCAAACTTTCTCCGACAGGAAAACAGTAATTCTTTATTGCAAAAAAAAATAGTTCTTCTTACAATATCTCTTTACTTATCTAACTGGGAGAAAATTCCTCTTTTCCTCTAAGTCCTCTATATTTATACAAAAGAATAAGACGGTTGGGCTTCCCACAAACAACTCTTGGGCTTCCCTAACCCTTCGCCTCCCAAAATTTACCTTCACTAAGTGTTTACAAAATTATAAGATATTGCAAAAGTGAACAAATATTCATGAGGAGGGCCCCGCTTGATTATTTAGAAATTTCTTCCATGCTGAAGCCTCCGAAGCGATACTTTCAAATTCAGAAGGTTCCAAGAACCAAATATTTATCTCGAATTTTGCAGCCTGGTTCTTGATGGCTTTGATTCTAGCTGCACTCAGGCGAAACTGGTCTTCTAATAGCTGCACACTGACTGCGGAATGATCTACCTCATTCCTTAAGGTCTATTCATCTAAAGCCTTAATGTGTTGTATTCTTCTTTCATCCTCTTGGTACCTTTTCTGCAAAATTTCCACAAATAGGTTGTGGTCTGGAAAAGCATCTATTCTTTGTTTAGCCTCTACCTGGCATCGGTTATAAGTAATGAGGAGTCTTCTAAAGAATTCTATACATGCCCCTTTTGTCTTTCTAACAGCCTTCTTGAACTCCTCGGCTGTGTTGATGGAAAATTCCAATAAGTCGTAGTCCTGCCTAAGGGCCTGTTGATACTTTGAGGGTAGCTCTACAAAAGCTTCTTCATTGGTTTCTAGTCTTTCCATCCTTGCTTTCAGGACTTCCAAGATGTCCTGAGATCTATCAACAAAATATGAGGAAGTCTCCAAAATCTCCTCCAACCGGTTGTTTATCTACAAAACCCTGCATCTTTCCTCCTCTATGGACACCTGCAGCTGAAGCATCTTGGCTCTCCGTGCCAGCACATGTTCTTTGAAAGGTTGGAGATTAACCTGTTGTTCTTTGGCTTCCTCTAAAGCTGTTGTCAGAGAGGTAATCTGCTCTTGAAGTTTTGCCTCCTGTACTTGAGATTGCCTCTCATTTTCTCCCATGGTAATCTTCTGCAACTCCAGATCTTTTATCTTATCTAGCAGTTGTTCCTTCTCTGCCCTCAACTCCTGATATTCTTGTTGTACTTTCTCCAGACATTCTTGGGCAGTTTCCATAGATTTTCTCTCTATTTGGAGAACCTGAAGTTCAGCCTTTGAAGACTTGATTTCTCTTTGTATGTCTTCAAATTTTCTTTTTAACTTATTGTTTTCTTCCCTTTCCTTTCTCAGTGTATCTTCTAATTGAGAAGAAGGCTTCTTTGACTGCTCCAGATCTGTCATTATTTTATCTACATTGTCTTCTAAAGCATGAATTAATGCAGCCCCTGCTCTCATAGTGAACCTAGGGTCTCTATCTGTCCCGTATACAATGGTTGTATCATTTATCATCTTACCGGACAGCCCCCCGGTTTCAACCTTCCTCTCGGTTCTCTTTACTATCCTTTTCTTCTCTTTATCATAAAAGATAGTATTAAAATCAAGCACTTCTTTCCCTTTCTTCTGTTCAAAGGGGATTAGTCTAAGGGTGGGGACCATAGACTGTCCTGGTGGGCTGACAGCAGGTACTTCAGGATCTTGAATGTCAGGGTTTTCCACGTCCTGGGTCTGAATGTTTGCTATGTCGGAGGCTAGTTGTTCTGTCACTATTTGGGTCAGCTTCATCTTCTCTACCTCTTGCTTCTTCAGCTCCTCATCTAACTTCCTTTTTCTCTCTTCTTCTTCGATCTTGGTAGCTTCCTCTGCCTTCCTGGCTGCCTCTTGTGTAGCTCTTCTTTTTTCCTCCTCCTCTCCCTTTAGCCATCCTTCGGATTTTTGGGCCAATTTTTGAGCTTCTTCATTTCATTTCCTGGCTTCCTCTTCTTCAGCCTTTTGCTGCTCATCCTGTCCCTTTCCACCTTTAGTGGTAATTTTCTTTTTAAATATTGTCCTTAAAGTCATTATGTTTATAGCACTACGGAAAATGGACTCTTCTCTGTCCCAATGGCTGGTGTACTCAAAATGGACATTAGCCTCCTTGCAGTGCTCTGCAACCTTATTACGGGAGTCATTCCCGTGGAATGACATCTCCCCAAAATGGAACTTCTCCAACTCCTCTATGAATTCATCGACCTCCTTAACTCTAGTGAACTTGTAACTTCCTAATCTGAAAGGAAAAGGTGGGTATGCTTCCTTCTTATGTTTGAATAAGAAAATTTCTATGCCATCTAGAAATACTTGCCTAACTGCCTCTTTGTGAATCACATAGTCGGTGGCATACTTAGGCAGTAATGAGGGTGCTCTAGAACCTCCAAACATTATGAAATATAGCCCATCCTCAGTCAAGTAATAATCAGCATACTCTTCAATCACCTGCAATGCCTCTTTTGACATGCAGTCACATTCTTTTAAGAAAATAAGGGTATATAATGGCATAATGAAATGCTCACACACCTCCCTGTAGTGACTGTGGTATTTGTGGGCCCACAGTGGCTTGTATGCTGAGTAGATGGGTGATCTTTCCCTATCCCAGATGCATCTCAGGTTAGGGAAGGGTTGATTGCATATTATGCAATAAATCAGTATGGAACTCATATAGAACTCCGATTTCTTTTGGGACACCCCTCCTAATGCTAATGCCATGCAGGCCGAGAGGCTATTGGACACAATATTAGCCCAATTGAAAATGGTCCTCTATGTTGCAACATAAAAAATTATTGGCACCCACTCCAATTTGAAGCTTTTGCCATGAGCTCTCCCGAAAATTCTATTAAGCATTAAGGCAATGAACCTATAAGGGGTTCTTAAGCTTGCGATGTCATATTCTCCAGTTGTCTTGGTTCTAAAGTTTTTTCCAGGCATGAGCATCCTTTTGAGTGTCTCCACAAGATCCATCCTGATGCTTTTCAGCCAATCTTCAGTTAGATATGTTTGTGCTTCTGGAAAGTGGTAGGTGAGGGCTACATATCCAGGGCTATAGGCAGCATAAACCTGTTTATCAACATTCTCTAGGATCATGGTGGTCATGTCTGCCCTGGGCAGAATCCACCCAATCATTTCAGAGCACGGAAAGAGTTCAGGCCTCGTAGCAATCTTCATTAATGAAGACCTCTCTATGTTAACATAGATGTTTTCTTCCTCAAAGCCTATGTCAGGCACCTCCCGGCGCGTAATCAATCTGTAGATTTCTCCCCACTGATATTCCGGTTCTACACCAATTATGCATTTGGTGTCTTCATAAATATATTCCACTCTGGTGATGACTTCGACGTCGGGTTCTTCTTTGACTGCGGGAGCCTTCTTCTTTTGACGCTTAGACATTTTAAGTTCCGATGAATTTCCCTGCCATGTACAGAAATGTATTTTAGGTTCTTCTAAGTAGTTTTCGGATGATTTTACAGATTAAGATAACAATATAAAAATATTTTACCTCTTCTACATTAGACATGATTGCAGTTAATACAAATAAGCAAAACATGTTAAAACTAAATGCCCTTGTCTAAAAACTGAAAGCAGTTTAGTCTAACAGAGTTCAAGTGTGGGAAAATAGGGTCTACGTCATAATTGAAACAATATTGGGCTCTCTGTGGGTGCCATGACCACTACGTTACGCGGGACACCAGCGGCGCTTACTTTAGCAACTCAAAGGGGGCGCTTCAGGAGATAGCACCATCTATGTGCATTCTACGGTCCATCTTAGGCTGGGCGATGCTATACTACCCCAGACAGGTTCGGGTTTGAATTCGATCGTGAACCGGGTCGCTCTAAATAGCGAAGTAAAAACAAGGTCTTGGTTTGCAATATGTGGGTAACTGGAGCAGGGGGAACTAGTCCGACATTCCCCAGGGAGGCCATGAAAACCTCCCTCGAATGGCCAAACATAACATGGGGAAAACTGGTGTAGACAGCGTAACGGTCGTCTGCACTAGTTTCCCCAACCATCGAGTGCAGGGTAAAAGGCCATAACGGCCGCGGAAAGGAAACACTCCGTGGGCAACAAAAACTCCCCTACTAATAGTCCCACTGCTCACCTCAGCATATATACATGTCATGACAGAAAACTGTGCAAAACCCTAACCGCGGAAACAAGGAAATAAATCATCCAATCGAACGGAATGGGGTAATGAGTACAAGGGCCTACCTAGAATTGCTGTACGACTGGTGGGAGGAAGACCATTGAGATTCCACGGCGGAGCCACCTAGGAACGAGGGTACCGACAGCGGGGGCCCTGGTTAGCTCTAGCAAAAATGACAGCGCAGCGACAGTCCAAAATAACAATAAAATAATAATCTACCCGACCCCAAATATATATATATCCTCGGTCAACTCTACTCGGCGGGAAAAGGTTATCGGGCGGTTAAAACACAAGGATCGGAGAGCATATGAACATTGCCTCCTGTAACGTCAGGCGGTAAAATAGCTAGGGGAACCGCCAAGGCATCGGAAAGAAACCAAATGATACTTGCATCGGAGCTCGCAATATTAAAACGTTGGGACAATAGAAGGATGAAGATCCGCAATGGTGGAAATATAAAAGACATCGAGTTCCGTGATTGACCAAAATCGGAGAAAAAACCAAAATAACTTTAACCAAGAAACCTCAGTTCCATGGAAAAGTAAAAACAAACCATCGGAAAGATAACGCTTTTCAAAGCCGCAACGGCGGACGCCGAAAAAATCAAGGACCGATGAAACAAAACAGAGGGATCAAAAAAGTTAAGGTGATGTGCTATCCGCAACTATGGAAAACTTAGAGACAATATGTCCCGATGAAATTCCAACCGACAGCCGATTGAGATGCATAAGTGAATAAAGGCATCGGAGCCGGTTGCATGTTACTTCTCCACAACGGTGGGCGCGCAAATGACTAGATTTCCGATTTGAACATCAAAACGCTTCCGACGGCAAGGTAAAACTTAAACAAGTAGTGAAACATTTTTGGCATTAGGAATAGTCTCTCTGTAGAACATCAAACCAAATAAAAAAAGTCAAACTAAAATAAGTGAAAGGAGGGTCCCAATTTTTTTTTGAATTTTGGGAAAATGTTGTAGCTGCAACAGTTTCTAATAGAGATTCATGGTGAACACAAAATAAATTGCCATTCTAAGAAGCCCCCACTACACATCAAGCCACAGCTCATGCTAAGTATCTGGGTGCTATAGCTGCAGAGGTATTTCAAATTGTCTGTTTGGTAATCATGAGAACATTACAAGCTTGCCTTTATCTATTGTCTTATTTTTTGCGATTTATGGAGAATACAAGAACATTGGATTTAGTCATGGTTCTAAACTAATTTTTAGTGATTCCTATTAAAGTTAATTTGGGCATTTTTAGATGCACCATGCTAGTTAGAGATATTGACCATCAAAATTGTGATCTATGTCTGAAAGGAATGGGTAAGACCTATTTCTTGAAATAAAAAGACAATGATTTATCCTCACGAGATTAGTCTAAGAGAAAAGGGTTGTGTCTCATATTTAAAACTAGAATCCATTTTTATAAGCTGTGTTTTTCATCATATATGCATACGACATCCAAATGAAGCCATAAAAAGACATCCAAACAAAGCCATAACAAGAAGGTGGAAGGTCCACATCATTAAGTATTTAAAAATATAATTCATACTAGTATTATAATCAACATCATATTAAAAATTAAAAAGAAATGAGAAAAATCCAGTAGAGTAGCACTCCATGTGGAATATGTGCATGTGCATGTTATTTGTACCCAATACACTTGGAATTGCTTGGTCACGCGTCTTATCCTCACAACCAACATCTTAACTAGATTATGTCAATGCTGGTGATTAAGTTCAATGATTACTAGTGAATGAAGCTCCTCCTGAGGAATGCATTGGAAGAGAAAAACAGTCAGGAAGGTGCGTAGAGTTGATGGAAGAGAGAGCACTTTGCTGCTATGCACACTGGAATGAACTTAAAGCTACAGGCTTTGTGTAGAAAGTTTTTCCTTTGGAATATAAAAGCTTCTTGTAATTATGGTTCTATTGATGTGAGTGGATGAATAGTATTCATGCACAAGCTTAACTGTACGCTCCCACACCTCATAACCATCTGACATTGTGAATCGGTTATTAGATTACATCCTTGCTCACATCCCTCCGCCACTGGAGATTTGAGATACTAGTTGCTGCGATGGGGAACTTACCAGTTGCTACACGCTTGACTAAAGAGACACCAAACCTTCTCACCTACTTTTCTTTAGCAGGGAACACACAGATGTGAGTGCTATAAATGCGGTTTAGACCTGCCAGGAAGCTTGAACTGTTCAAATGTGGTGGATATTTTCCAAGAAGCTTCCCTTTGGAGAGCAGATGTGGGTGCTATAAAGTAGATTTATATCACTTTGGGAGGGCGAAGAAATCCTCCTTCACTTAATCTATCCATTTGTGCTTCTATTTCAAATTTGAAATCGTTTTTTGTATTTGTGAATTTCAATGGAAAACTTGCAAAATCCCTCTATCGACAACCCCTTTACATCCGGTCATTACATGAGCTTCTATAACTACAATATTTTTATGAATCATTGCGGCCCGGACTTGAAAAAAATGTTCGTGAGCCACCTTTATCATTTCCTTCTTTCACATGGATTGCGACCTTTTGTGGGTAAGGAAGAATTGCAAGAGGGAGAGTTGTTAACTCCTCATATTGAAGGCCCTATCAGATCCACGTCTCTCCATATCACTATTTTCTCCCCTTGATATGCCGATTCAAGATGGTGTCTTGATGACCTTCTTCTTATACGCAAGTCCGAGGCGACTATTATTCCAGTCTTTTATGGGGTAAAGCCTCGCGAGCTTCGATAGAAGAAGGAGTGGTATGCTGAAACATTGACTATTCATGAACAGAAAGGCAGATATGACCCCCAAACACTTGAAAACTGGAAAGAATCCCTCTCCCACGTTTCATCCATACGCAGTTTCGAGCTTGAGGCCTGCTATGGGTAAGACTATGCTTCATCTTTTCATTTATATAGTTAATTTTTTCTTATTAAATTATAGTTTATCCTAGTACATATACAGTTTAGTTTACACCATATTAATATTAATGAACACATCTCCACGCCTAAATCTATCATATGCTGAAATCACCCATCACTTGTGGCGAATTCATTTCCATCTAAATTTGTAGGATATTGAAAGTACCTATCACCTGTTAATAATAGAACTTTGCATTGAATAGAAAAGATGACAGTACTGGCATCGTTCATGTTTATATAAAACTAAAATGTTTCAGAAAATTAAAGATAGATATCAAAGATAGCGATTAAGTAGCTGTAGTGGAATGTGTGGTCAGCATATCTGTGTGTGTTGTAGTCTATCGTTTTAGAAAATATTTACTGCCATGATTCTTAGTGAAGACTCGCACTACCTAAGGGCATTCATTTATCTGGTTAATTATCAGAAACCGTAACAACCAAAATGCATTCACATTTATACAATACTAGATCCATTGCAATATTAAAGGGTTGTAGTTGACTGAAATATTTAATGACCCAACAGCTTTTGCCTGGGTTCTCTTGCATTTGAACATGCCTTTCGTTCTTTTCCATCTTAAAGATAAAACTGGGGAAATTAAATTTAATCTTTTACCAGTGCCACAAGAGCACCACCATCGAACTGTAAGTTGGCACGGGTTTGGCTGGCTCCGAAACAAAATAGGATAAAAAAGGCATGCTGATGCAGAGAATGAAAGAGTTGGAGGGGATAACTGTGAACTTGGTTGCCCTGCAAGGTCTTCAGCATCTTACATTGATATTTTTATTTTCTGTATCACCTAGGTAATGACTGGTGAGCTATTCGTGTAAGTGTTGAATATCTTAATACAAAGTGAGTCCAAGGAGGTTGTGGCTCTATTTGAGTTTCATGGCCTGAATACAATGGATCACGTTTTACAGGGGTAAGTGGTAGAACGTTGCTCTTCCATGATGTTAAGATCACATAGAACAAATTAAAATAAATATGAGAATGTATAAAATAATTCTTTTTCTTTAAAATAAGTAGAACAAAGCATTAAAATTTATTAACCTAGTTAAATAATTTTTAATTAAATTATATCTTTTCATTATCTTATATCATAAGAATTTATAATTTTAACAATTAACATTTACAACTACAAATTAATAATTAACATATATAATTGGCAACAAATTCTGCAACATGTGAATTCCAACACATTAGGTCTAGGGTGGCAGCTTTACCATGTTGATGGGATTCTTGATGGATATTATGGTGAAATTCAAGCAGCCTTCAATGTAGAGGCTGAATATCATGAGGGCGTTAATATTTTTGATGGCACTGATTATCATGAGGAGGAGGACTATGAGTTTGAAGATTATGGAATGATTTTTTAGGATGATGATGATGGTTTGAGCAGAGGCCCTCCTCCCACAGCCAAATCTGCAGTAGAAATTCTACCCACGCACATAATCTGCCTCGACAATGAAGTTGGGGTTTTCTCTATCTGCATAGACATCTCTATAAGTAAAAGCCTCACATACGGTTTTACCATTTATAAATCAAAGTACTAACCTTTCATAAAACTATATTGATCATGTATATCCAACATTTAACTTTATAATTTTATTGGTTATTAATATTTGTTATCATATATATAGAGATAGAGTAGTTGCAAATATGCATTTTAGTATTTATTTATTTTTATTAAAACAAATTAACTATCATAATAATTAAGTCATTTTAAATTTGAATTTATTTATAAAAATTAAAGTATTCGATAGAGTTGAGTGCTATAAGTTGTTGGCAAAATGTTGAAGTGTTAAATATCTCAGTGGTGATTATACATTATTTTATATAGGCTTTATTAAGTCATTTTAAATTTAAATTTATTTATAAAAAGAATAATATTGGATAGCAAGTGGTTAATTACATTAAGTTATCAAATAGAGGCATTACTTTATAAACCTTTTCAAATTTTGAAATAAATTAATAAAAATTTATAAAAAAAAGAAAAATGACTCACCTTCTTGTTGTTGTTGAGGTTAATGCAATTATTAGGAATGAGGAAAATTATGTACTATAATAATCACTTTTTGGATTATTTAGTAGAATTTGAAAAACACTAAGATGAATCATATCTATTCTATTCGAGCAAATATCCCACATTAAAAAGAACTCTCAAAGATTATAATAATCAATTTTTGGATTATTTGGTGGAATTTGAAAAACATTAAGATGAATCGCACCTATTCTATTGGAGCAAATATTCACATTAGAAAGAACTCTCGAAGATTTGAAGGATCACATGTTCGCGTGAAAATTAGAGTGAATTGGTTGCTAAAAATGCTATCGTGTAGTTAAATTATTTGTTCCACCATTGTTGGAGCAGGAAAGCTCAATGGATAAATTCCTTTTTCCACCATACTCGTAATAACTGTTCAAATTCCAGCTCCAGCAAAAACTAATAATTCCCTTGCCACCCAATATTCTTGACCTTGCTGACTCCATTGGGTTCCTTGATTTAACATTGGTCTCTTCAACAAAATGACCGATGAATTATGTGGCTCCTATTATGAGAACTTTTCATTGTTCTCAGAGTTGAGGCAGAGTGTGGCCATGGCAGGTTATGTGGTTGATCGACCAAGCACCATTTCTTTCCAACTTGGGCGGCATGGGTTGAACGCATGGCAAAAACTGATGTGCAACATTTGTTAACACCCAAAAATGGTTAACTACCTCATCTACCCCATTTCATGGCTCATTCGTCCATTTACCTACTATATTTCCCTGAAAATCCCACTAAAAGCCNTCATTTACCTTTACTGTCTTAGCTTAGCCTTTACTTTCCAGTTTATTTTTAGTTTAATCGAACTGCTACTAAGGATTCCAGATTCCTTAGTAGGTGCTCATCAGCACAA
>LPNX010413011.1:39955-89955 GCA_001517045.1 Pseudotsuga menziesii
AGGACCAAACCCGCGACCAAATCGCCGCTGTCAGTTTTGTTTACTGCGCCCAGATCGCACATTTCAGGCCCCAATCCGCGACCCAATCGTCGCTGTCAGCTTTGTTTACTGCGCTCCGACCGCGCCTTTCCATACCTAACCCGCGACCAGCCCGCCGCTGTCAGCCATTTTCCTGCGTCCTGGACGTGTTTTTGAACTTTCCCAGTTGCGCCCCGACCGCGTTTTTTCAGCCCACAGTCGCGATCCGACCGCACCTGTTCATTACACAGGCGCGCTCCGACCGCCGCTGTCAACCAAAAACCCGAGGTCCGACCGCACTTTTTTTCCCAAAACCCGAGGTCCGACCGCACATTTTTGCCTAAAACCCGAGGTCCGGCCGCACATTTTTGCCTAAAACCCGAGGTCCGACCGCACGTTTTTGCCTAAAACCCGAGGTCCGGCCGCACCTTTTTGCCTAAAACCCGAGGTCCGACCGCACTTTTTTGCCTAAAACCCGAGGTCCGACCGCACGTTTTTGCCTAAAACCCGAGGTCCGGCCGCACTTTTTTGCCTAAAACCCGAGGTCCGACCGCACTTTTTTGCCTAAAACCCGAGGTCCGACCGCACGTTTTTTCCTAAAACCCGAGGTCCGACCGCACTTTTTTGCCCAAAAGCCGAGGTCCGACCGCACCTTTTTGGCTTCCAACCCGCGGTCCGACCGCGCGAATACGCCCCAGACCCGCGATTCGCGAACAGTTTTTGCCATCGTTTCTGCACCGAAACCCAGCTACTTTGCCGCCCTTTTTCCTGCACCCGCACAGCCACCTGTCCCCCTTGCAGCCGTACAGCCATCTCTGTCTTTTATTTACAGTATTGTTTTTAGCATATTTTGATTTCAAAAAAGAAAAAAGAAAAGGGTTCGCAAAGTCTTTACAGTTCTTCCAAGTTTTTCAGTTTTGCAAAAGTTGATCATACATTGCTATTGTTAGATTAGGATTCACAACCTCACCTGCACACACTATATTCCCTAATCTAAAGAGAGACTTAAAATCTATCTAACTCAACAAACACTATAACCTCGTTGAGGAACCCAAAAGAATCTTGTAGTTAGGTAGGATCGGGGGGATAGGCTTCAAATAACACCCCTCGGTTATTTACACGTGAGACATAGTTGTTGTCCTCTAGGGAACCAAAATCCCCTAGTATTTTTTGACACGGTCACCACCAGTTTGTCAGAGGGCCTCTCCCTTAGGAGGGTTGAAGTCGTGAGATTGGTTCCGGATGCCTGAGTGGACTACCGCAATCCATTCACAAGCTGAAGGGCTACCTCTCGCAGTCCTCGGAATATCCCTGTATAGGGAATATTGCGGTTAAAGGGCCAAGCGGCAGATTCACCTTTCTGGACGTGTCATGAACGGGGTAGCTTAGTTTCCATTCTAGTAGCGCATGCCATTTTATTTTTCATCATTACAAAGCAAAAATAAGGGAAACAACAAAATTTGTAGGTTAGAGAATCTCGGAAAATTTGAGGCTCGAATCGGAGCGGGTGTTTAAATAAACCCTTCACCCCAATGATGTTGGATTTTGTTTCAAATCTCATTTGCAGTCTGGGCTGCACCAGTTAAGGACAAATGATACATTTAGAATTGAAGTCTGCCAATCCTGTAACAGGTGTTATATTAACGGATGTTAACACTTGGTACTGTCACTAAGTTGAATGCTACGTACGTTGAAGAGTTCAGTATTTTTATGAAAGAAGGGGAATGTCCAATCAGACACGTTATTGAGGAGTGTGGTCCTTGTATACATGCTTGTAGTTTGAATATTTACCATGGCACAAAGTGTCATGAATGAGTAATAGCTATCAGAGGGCTTTCCTTCTCCGACAGGAAGGAATTTCTTGTGGTGTTGAATTAGGAGGTGAGTGGAAGGTTGACTATTCTAATGAAAGAAGCATCCTTTTAAGTAGGGATTTAAGTGAAAAAGAAGCGTTTTCCATGACTATTGGGAAAAATGATGAGAATACTGAGAAGACGCATCTTTCTAAGCACTTGCTTAGGCTCTATAGAGGCTAATGTACAGTTTAATATGCATGGAGGGATGGTTATGTTGCATATGCTTTAAACAGGGCCATGGGAAGACTGATTTTAATGCATCAATTAGAGGGTTTAACTGGAAGAGACGGGTATAGGGAGGCTCTCGAGTGTGTTTTCTGCGACCCATTGGATCTTTCTAAGAAAACGAAGAGAGAATTTAGTGAGACTGTGAAATTACAATTTACAGCCCTCTAGTGGACACGCGGATTTCCTAATAATCTCCCTCAAAATTTAAAGGATGGGTGCAATTTTGCAGAATCAATACAAGGGCTTCCAAGGAAATTATTTGTGGTAGGTGAAATCAAATTCTGACAAAATTGGCCATTGAGATCCAGCTCATTGAGTTAGTTGCAGTTGGTAGTTTCTTCAGTGAATGTTGTATTTAATGATGAGAGACTTCCTAAAGAAGTCAATCTCTGCACCGACATCTCCCGAGAGAAGACAACAGTAGAGCTATGGAAGAAACTACATGATCTGTATGAGAAAAACACAGCATCAAACAAGGTATTTTCGATGAAGAAGCTATACAATTTGAAGATAAAGGAGGGTGCTTCAGTTGCAGAGCACCTAAATGAATTCAACATCATTACCAGTAAGCTTTCCTCTGTTAAAATTGCGTTGGATGATGAAATCAGATCCATCCTACTCATGTGGTCCATGCCAGACAACTGGGAGATTTTGATAGTTTCCATAAGCACTTCAGCTCCTGCAGGGACCCTGAAGTTTGATGATGTTAGAAGTAACTTAATGAATGAGGAGCTGCAATGAAAATCAGTGACAGAAAACCAAGGAGGATAAGCTCTCACCATACTTGATCGTTGAAGGAAAATTGACAGAACTAGGTAAGGGAATTCCAAGTCAAGAGGTAGATCAAAATAAAGAAGAGGCATAATTACTTTCTATCATTCTGGAAAACCCGGACACATGAAAAGAGAATGTTGGATATGGAAGAAATAATAGAAGGAGCAAAAATTAGCTAGCTCAAACCAAAAATCATCCAACACAAATGAAGGTGAGACCACTGCTATAGTTTCAGATAGTGATGTTTTATTTACTGTTTCAATGGAAGATGCATGCCTATACACCTCTAGCAGCAACATCTATTAGATTCTAGACTCTGGGGCATCTCACCATGTAACCCCATCCAAAACCAATTTTGTCTCATATGATGTTGGAGACAATGGTCAAGTACATCTAGGAAACAATCACTTTTGGGACATTGTTGGAGTGGGAGATGTCCAAATCCAAACAAAGGATGGGCATGATATATTGTTAAAACAAGTCAGGCATATTCCAGAGATGCACATGAGCCTAATATTAGTGGGACAATTGGATGATGAAGGTTGCTCCACTAGCTTTGGAAAGAGTGGCTGGAAAATTAACAAAGGAGCATTGGTCATGGCTAGAGGATTCAAAATAGGGACACTGTATACATTGAGAGAAACAACAAGAAAATCAAATGTGGCTACTATTGCAAAAGAAGAAACCTCACCGGATTTGTGGCATAAGCGTTTGGGCCACATGAGCGAAAAGGGACTAAAAATTCTTATTGGCAAAAATCTTCTTCCAAGTTGAAATCTTATGAGCTTGATCTTTGTGAGCATTGTATATATGGTAGGTAGCGTAGAGTCTCATTTATGAGAGGAGGCCATGAAAGAAAAAATAATCTATTGGAATTGGTACACTTTGATGTATTTGGGCCGGTTAATGTTAAGTCTCTAGGAGGAGCTTCATATTTTGTTACTTTCATAGATGATGCATCTAGAAAAGTTTGGGCCTATCCTATGAAGGGAAAACATGAGGTATTTGAGATATTTCAAAAATTTCATGTTGGTGTTGAAAGAGAGACTAACAAACTGCTCAAGTGCTTAAGGACAGATAACAGTGGGGAATATTTCTCCAATGCCTTAAATGATTATTGCAACAAATTTGGCATAAAGCATGGCAAGATTGTCCCTAGTACTCCTCAACAAAATGGTACTGCAGAAAGGATGAATCACACCATGATGGAGAAGGTGAGCATTAGAGGAAATTTGGGGTCTAAAATGGGCCTTATAAGAAAACGTGCCAAAATAAGTTTTTGTGAGTTGGAATTCAAGAACCAATAGAATTTCAATAAAACAAGTCAACCATAATGGTTGAATTGGCATATTTGTCATTAAAAAAAACTACTTTTTTTGTTCGTATTTTCGACATATCTCATTGTCTTTTTACTCAAATTTCGATCGGGAGAGCTCGTTGGATGCGGAATTTGATTCCGCATCCAACGAGTACCCACACTGCATACTTTTGACTGACCCCGCTACCCCAAAAACGAGAAATACTTGGAAAAACGTGATGATGACATCATCATCACATTTTTTCAGGTATTTCTTGTTTTTGGGGTAGCGGGGTCCATCAAAAGTATGCAGTGTGGGTACTCGTTGGATGCGGAATCAAATTCCACATCCAACGAGCTCTCCCGATCGAAATTTGAGTAAAAACACTCGGAAATATGTCAAAAATACGAACACAAAAAGTAGTTTTTTTCTTTCTTCCTCCAAAATTAATCAATATTATTTTATTATTTTAACTATTATTTTATTATTTTCCTTAGGAGGCCCATTTTAGACCCCAAAATTCCTCTAATGGAGCATATTGTCAAATTCTGGGTTGGAGAAGCATTTTTGTGCACAAGCAGTGAGGAAATATTGTTACCTCATCAACCGATCACCTACAACAGCCTTGGATGGTGGCATCCCTAAAGAAGTTTGGACCGGCAAGAAGGTAAACTACTCTCACTTGAAAGTTTTTGGATGTGAAGCATTTGTACACATTCCCAAGGAGAAAAGAACCAAATTAGATAACAAATCCACGAAATGTATTTTTCTTGGGTATGGCGATGGTGAATTTGGTTATCGATTGTGGGATCCAGTTAAATCCAACGTTATTAGAAGCGGGGATGCCATATTCAATGAGTTAGAAATTTTCAAGAAGCCTACATGTGATATGAAGGTGAAGAAATTAACTGATTGGTTTGTTGAGCAACAAGAAAACATCCCAGTATTGCAAGAAAATAATGGACAGCAGGCAAAAAATGGTGGAAAACCAACCGAAGATGATGGACAACCTGCTGAAAATTATGGGCAGCAAGAAGAAGAAGCATTGCAGCAGCCACTATAAGAGATCCAACCAGAAAATATACCACCACAACCAATTCACAGGTCCACTAGGCCTCATAAGCCATCAGAAAGGTATCCTCCCTCAAATTATATTTTGTTAACTCATGAAGGTGAACCTCATTGTTTTCAGGAGGCTTATGATGATGAGCATAGAAAATAATGGAAGAAAGCCATGGAGGAAGAAATTGATTCTTTGTTGGAGAAAAAAACATGGGAGCTAGTAAAGCTTCCAAAAGGAAGAAAAACTCTTCAAAACAAGTGGGTGTACAAGATCAAGCATGAGGGTGAAGGAAAGAAGGAGAGGTATAATTCAAGGTTGGTGGTGAAGGGATTTTCCCAAAAAGAAGGTATTGATTTTAATGAAATTTTTTCACCTGTTGTTAAAATGTCATCCGTTAGAATTATTCTTGGTCTTGTTGCTAGTTTAGATTTAGAGTTTGAACAACTAGATGTGAAGACTGCCTTCCTTCATGGAGAATTGGAGGAGGATATTTATATGGAGCAACAAGAAGGATTCAGGACAAAAGGCAAAGAAAAATTGGTTTGTAAATTGAAGAAGAGTCTCTATGGGATGAAACAAGAACCTCGCCAATGGTATAAAAGGATTGATTCATTCATGTTGGAACATGGTTTCAGGAGATTAGAGGCTGATCATTGTGTTTACATTAAAAGGTATGACCAAGCAAGGTTTATCATTTTGCTACTATATGTGGATGACATGCTAGTTGTTGGGCATGATAAAAGAATGATTAACATGTTGAAGAAGGACTTGGGAATTCAATTTGCAATGAAGGATTTGGGCCAAGCACACCAAATATTGGGCATGAGGATCATACCTGATAGAAAGAACAAAAGGTTGTGGCTGTCAAAAGAAAGGTATATTGAGAAGGTGCTTAATAGGTTCAACATGAAGGACTCCAAGCCAGTGGGAACACATATTGTAGCCCACTTCAAATTGAGTATTGATTTGTGCCCTTGTAATGACAAGGAGAAGGAGGAAATGTGAAAAATCCCCTATGTTTCAATAGTTGGCAGCTTGATGTATGCGATGGTATGTACATTCCTAGACATCGCACACTCAGTGGGACTAGTGAGTAGATTTCTTGCCAATCCGGGAAAACAACATTGGCAAGTGGTAAAGTGGATTTTAAGGTACCTCAAAGGTACTAGTAATTATTGTTTGCGTTTTGGAAATCCTAATATTGTTCTCAAAGGTTTTACAGATACAGATATGGCTGGAGATGTGAACACTAGAAAGTCCACGATTGGTTACTTGTATACATTTGCAGGTGCAGCGGTGTCTTGGGTATATAGGCTACAAAAAATTGTAGTTCTCTCCAAAATTGAGGCAGAATACATAGCTCCAACATAGGATTGCAAAGAGATGCTGTGGATGCAACGATTCCTAGGAGAGTTGGGAATAAAACAGGACAAGTATGTGTTGCATTGTGACAGTTAGAGCACCATACACTTGGCAAAAAACCCAGCATTTCATTCAAGGACCAAGCACATTGATTTAAGGTACCACTGGATTCGCCAAGTGTTAGAAGAAGGGCATTTAAATTTGGAAAAGATTCATACTGCTAAAAACCCTGCTGATATGCTCACTAAAGTTTTTCCACGAGACAAGAAATAACTTTGTAGAATCTTGGCTGGATTGGGAGTAACATGATCCATAGTTTTTGAATGGTTAACTTGCGAGAATATAGTAATTAGCAATCCATGTAAAGAGACCACTAAGAGAGACGAAGAAAAATCAAATTATCTTCAACTTCGATTAACCATTTCTGGGAAAAGCACAGTGATTCTCGATATATTGGGCCAACATATTGATTGGCAACAAATTCTGCAACATGTGGAGTCCAAAACATTAGGTCTAAGGTGGAGGCTTTACCATGTAGATGGGATTCTGGATGGATATTATGGTGAAATTCAAGCAGCCTTCAACGTAGAGGCTGAATATCATGAGGGCGTTAATATTTTTGATGGCACTAATTATCATGAGGAGGAGGACTATGAGTTTGAAGATTATGGAATGATTTTTGAGGATGATCATGATGGTTTGAGCAGAGGCCCTCCTCTCGTATCCAAATCTGCAGTAGAAAGTCTGCCGATGCACATAATTTGCCTCTACAGTGAAGTTGGGTTTTGCTCTATCTGCATAGACCTGATAGATATTGGTGATGAAGTGAAAACATTACCGTGCAATCATTTTTATCATAGTAAATGCATCCTCAAGTGGCTTGGTCAAAGAAATTTTTGTCCACTATGTCGATATGAACTTCCCTTGGATGTTGATGAAGATCACTAGCAATAGTAGAAAACCCTAAGGAGAAAAACTACATCTCTATAAGTAAAATCCTCACATACGGTTTTACCATTTATAAATCAAAGTAATAACATTTCATAAAACTATATTGATCATGTATATCCTGCATTTAACTTTATAATTTTATTGGTTATTAATATTTGTTATCACATATAGAGAGAGAGAGATAGAGTAGTTGTAAAGTGGGAGTAGTGAGTAGATTTCTTGCCAATTCGGGAAAACAACATTGGCAAGCGGTAAAGTGGATTTTAAGGTACCTCAAAGGTACTAGTTGTTATTGTTTCTGTTTTGGAAATCCTAATATTGTGTTTGAAGGTTTTACAGATGCAGATATGGCTGGAGATGTGGACACTCGAAAGTACACCATTGGTTACTTGTATACATTTGCAGGTGTAGTGGTGTCTTGGGTATCTAGGCTACAAAAAATTGCAGCTCGCTCCACAACTAAGGTAGAATACATAGCTACAACATAGGCTTGCAAAGAGATGTTATAGATGCAGCGATTCCTAGGAGAGCTGGGAATAAAATAGGACAAGTATGTGTTGCATTGTGATAGTTAGAGCGTCATTCACTTGGAAAAAAACCCAGCATTTCATTCAAGGACCAAGCACATTGATTTAAGGTACCACTAGATTTGCCAAGTGTTAGAAGAAGGGCATTTAAATTTGGAAAAGATTCATACTGTTGAAAACCCTGCTAATATGCTCACTAAAATTTTTCCATGAGACAAGCAAGAGCTTTGTAGAAGCTTGGCTGGCTTGGGAGTAACATGATCCATAGTTTTTGAATGATTAACTAGAGATTTGTCTCCATTTTATTTCAAGTGGGAGAATGTTGGTAGGTGAAATCAAATTCTGACAAAATTGGCCGTTGAGATCCAGCTCATTAACCCATTTCCAGCTCATTGAGTTAGTTGTGGTTGGTAGTTTCTTCAGTGAATGTTGTATTTAATGATCAGAGACTTCCTAAAGAAGTCAATCTCTACACCGAGATCTCCCAAAGGCTCTAGACGCCCTGTTATAGAGATATCTCCAATGTTAAATATGCCTTCAATGTAATTTTTCGGTTGGGGTTTTTCTTTCCCAAGGCTGCTGGTTGATGTAATAGAAACATAAAAGGAAATACAAACACATTTTTTGTGCCCATCTCTGTTCCAAATTTTATTGTCGACACCTATATGACATGTTTGTGTTTGTAAATTGTTTTAAGTTATTCCAGAAATCTGTTGTTAGTGTTTTTGATGTATAGGTGGATGCATTGGATGCTGCTCATAGACAGGGGTCTGAAGGACAAGAATTGGTTGTGGCTGAGAAACAGGGGCTTGCAGGAAGCTGTTAACTTATTCTGGTACAAATATTTAGAAGTTAGCTGCTCTATTCTCAACAATCATATGTTATTCTTTCTACCTCTCGCCAATGGTATAAAAGGTTTGATTCATTCATGTTGGAACACGGCTTCAAGAGATTAGAGGCTGATCATTGTGTTTACATTAAAAGGTATGACCAAGCAAGGTTTATCATTTTGCTGCTATATGTGGATGACATGCTAGTTGTTGGGAATGATAAAATCATGATTAACATGTTGAAGAAGGACTTGGGATGTCAATTTGCAATGAAGGATTTGGGCCAAGCACACCAAATATTGGGCATGAGGATCATACCTGACAGAAAGAACAAAAGGTTGTGGCTGTCACAAGAAAGGTATATTGAGAAGGTGCTTAACAAGTTCAACATGAAGGATTCCAAACTAGTGGGAACACCTCTTGTAGCCCACTTCAAATTGAGTATTGATTTGTGCCCTTGTAATGACAAGGAGAAGGAGGAAACGTGAAAAATCCCCTATGTTTCAGCAATTGGCATCTTGATGTATGCAATGGTATGTACATGCCTGGACATCGCACACTCAGTGGGACTAGTGAGTAGATTTCTTGCCAATCCGGGAAAACAACATTGGCAAGTGGTAAAGTGGATTTTAAGGTACCTCAAAGGTACTAGTCATTATTGTTTGTGTTTTGGAAATCCTAATATTGTTCTTGAAGGTTTTATTGATGCAGATATGGCTGGAGATGTGGACACTAGAAATTCCACCATTGGTTACTTGTATAGATTTGCAGGTGCAGTGGTGTCTTGGGTATCTAGGCTACAAAAAATTGTAGTTCTCTCCACAACTGAGGCAGAATACATAGCTGCAACATAGGCTTGCAAAGAGATGTTGTGGATGCAGCGATTCCTAGGAGAGATGGGAATAAAACAGGACAAGTATGTGTTGCATTGTGACAGTTAGAGTGCCATTCACTTGGCAAAAAACCCAGCATTTCATTCAAGGACCAAGCACATTCATTTAAGGTACCACTGGATTCCCCAAGTGTTAGAACAAGGGCATTTAAATTTGGAAAAGATTCATACTGCTAAAAACCTTGCTGATATGCTCACTAAAGTTTTACCATGAGACAAGCAAGAGCTTTGTAGAATCTTGGCTGGATTGGGAGTAACATTATCCATAGTTTTTTAATGGTTAGCTTGCCAGAATATAGTAATTAGCAATCCATGTGAAGAGACCACTGAGAGAGACAAAGAAAATTCAAATTATCTTCAACTCTGATTAACCATTTCTGGAAAAAGCACAGTGATTCTCGATATATTGGGCCAAGATCTTGATTGGCAACAAATTCTGCAACATGTGGAGTCCAACACATTAGGCATAAGGTGACGGCTTTACCATGTTGATGGGATTCTGGATGGATATTATGGTGAAATTCAAGTAGCCTTCAACGTAGAGGCTAAATATCATGAGGGCGTTAATATTTTTGATGGCACTGATTATCATGAGGTGGAGGACTATGAGTTTGAAGATTATGGAATGATTTTTGAGGGTGATCATGATGGTTTGAGCAGAGGCCCTCCTCCCACAACCAAATCGACAGTAGAAAGTCTACTGACACACATAATCTGCCTCAACAGTGAAGTTGGGTTTTGCTTTATCTGCATAGACCCGATAGCTATTGGTGATGAAGCCAAAACATTATCGTGCAATCATTTTTATCATAGTAAATGCATCCTCAAGTGTCTTGGTCAAATAAATTTTTGTCCACTATGTCAATATGAACTTCCCTCAGATGTTGATGAAGATCACAAGCAATAGTAGAAAACCCTAAGGAGAAAAACCACATCTCTATAAGTAAAAGCCTCACATACGGTTTTACCATTTATAAATCAAAGTACTACCCTTTCATAAAACTATATTGATCATGTATATCCCACATTTAACTTTATAATTTTATTGGTTATTAATATTTGTTATCATATATATAGAGAGAGAGATAGAGTAGTTGTAAAGTGGGAGTAGTGAGTAGATTTCTTGCCAATCCGGGAAAACAACATTGGTAAGCAGTAAAGTGGATTTTAAGGTACCTCAAAGGTACTAGTCCTTATTGTTTGTGTTTTGGCAATCCTAATATTGTGCTTGAAGGTTTTACATATGCAGATATGGCTGGAGATGTGGAGACTAGAAAGTACACCATTGGTTACTTGTATACATTTGCAGGTGCAGCGGTGTCTCGGGTATCTAGGCTACAAAAATTTGTAGCTCTCTCCACAACTAAGGTAGAATACATAGCTGCAACATAGGCTTGCAAATAGATGTTGTGGATGTAGCTATTCCTAGGAGAGATGGGAATAAAATAGGATAAGTATGTGTTGCATTGTGACAGTTAGAGCGCCATTCACTTGGCCAAAAACCCTGCATTTCATTCAAGGACCAAGCACATTGATTTAAGATACCATTGGATACCCCAAGTGTTAGAAGAAGGGAATTTTAATTTGGAAAAGATTCATACTGCTGAAAACCCTGCTAATATGCTCACTAAAGTTTTTCCACGAGACAAGCAAGAGCTTTGTAGAAGCTTGGTTGGCTTGGGAGTAACATGATCCATAGTTTTTGAATGGTTAACTAGAGATTTGTCTCCATTTTATTTCATGTGGGAGAATGTTGGTAGGTGAAATCAAATTATGGCAAAATTGGTCGTTGATATCCATCTCATTAACCCATTTCTAGCTCATTGAGTTAGTTGCAGTTGGTAGTTTCTTTAGTGAATGTTGTATTTAATGATTAGAGAATTCCTAAAGAAGTCGATCTCTACATCGACATCTCCCGAAGGCTCTAGACGCCCTGTTATAGAGATATCTCCAATGTAAAATCTGCCCTCAATGTAATTTTTCAGTTGGGGTTTTTCTTTGTCGAGGCTGCTGGTTGATGTAATAGAAACATAGAAGGAAATACAAACACGTTTTTTGTGCCCATCTCAGTTCCAAATTTTATTGTCTGCACCTATATGACATATGTTTGTGTTTGTAAATTGTTTTAAGTTATTCCAGAAATCTGTTGTTAGTGTTTTTGATCTATAGGTGGATGCATTACATGCTGCTCATAGACAGGGGTTTGAAGGATGAGAATTGGTTGTGGTTGAGAAATAGGGGCTTGCAGGAAGCTATTAACTTATTCTGGTACAAATATTTAGAAGTTAGCTTCTATATTCTCAACAATCATATGTTATTATTTCTACCTCTCGCCAATGGTATAAAAGGTTTGATTCATTCATGTTGGAACATGGTTTCAGGAGATTAGAGGCTAATCATTGTGTTTACATTAAAAGGTATGACTAAGCAAGGTTTATCATTTTACTGCTATATGTGGATGACATGCTAGTTGTTGGGCATGATAAAAGCATGATTAACATGTTGAACAAGGACTTGGGAAGTCAATTTGCAATGAAGGATTTGGGCCAAGCACACCAAATATTGGGCATGAGGATCATACCTGACAGAAAGAACAAAAGGTTGTGGCTGTCACAAGAAAGGTATATTGAGAAGGTGCTTCATAGGTTCAAAATGAAGGATTCCAAACCAGTGGGAACACTCTTGTAGCCCACTTCAAATTGAGTATTGATTTGTGCCCTTGTAATGACAAGGAGAAGGAGGAAATGTGAAAAATCCGCTATGTTTCAGCAGTTGACATCTTGATGTATGCAATGGTATGTACATGCCTGGACATCGCACACTCAGTGGGACTAGTGAGTAGATTTCTTGCCAATCCAAGAAAACAACATTGGCAAGTGGTAAAGTGGATTTTAAGGTACCTCCAAGGTACTGGTCATTATTGTTTGCATTTTTGAAATCCTAATATTATGCTCGAAGTTTTTACGGATGCAGATATGGCTAGAGATGTGGACACTAGAAATTCCACCATTGGTTACTTGTATACATTTGTAGGTGCAGCGGTGTCTTGGGTATCTAGGATACAAAAAATTGTAGTTCTCTCCACAACTGAGGCAGAATACATAGCTGCAACATAGGATTCCAAAGAGATGTTGTGGATGCAGCGATTCCTAGGAGAGCTGGGAATAAAACAGGACAAGTATTTGTTGCATTGTGATAGTTAGAGCACCATTCACTTGGAAAAAAACCTAGAATTTCATTCAAGGACCAAGCACATTGATTTAAGGTACCACTGGATTTGCCAAGTGTTAGAAGAAGGGCATTTAAATTTGGAAAAGATTCATACTGCTAAAAACCCTGCTGATATGCTCACTAAAGTTTTGCCATGAGACAAGAAAGAGATTTGTAGAAGCTTGGCTGGATTGGGAATAACATGATCCATAGTTTTTGAATGGTTAATTTGCCAGAATATAGTAATTAGCAATCCATGTGAAGAGACCACTGAGAGAGACGAAGAAAAATCAAATTATCTTCAACTCCAATTAACCATTTCTGGAAAAAGCATAGTGATTCTCGATATATTGGGCCAACATATTGATTGGCAACAAATTCTACAACATGTGGAGTCCAACACATTAGGTCTAAGGTGGCAGCTTTACCATGTTGATCGGATTCTGGATGGATATTATGGTGAAATTCAAGTAGCCTTCAACATCGAGGCTGAATATCATGAGGGCGTTAATATTTTTGATGGCATTGATTATGATGAGGAGGAGGACTACGAGTTTGAATATTATGGAATGATTTTTGAGGATGATCATGATGGTTTGAGCAGAGGCCCTCCTCCTGCAACCAAATCTGCAGTGGAAAGTCTGACAACGCACATAATCTGCCTCGATAGTGAAGTTGGGTTTTTCTCTATCTACATAGACCTGATAGCTATTGGTGATGAAGCCAAAACATTACTGTGCAATCATTTTTATCATAGTAAATGCATCCTCAAGTGGCTTGGTCAAAGAAATTTTTGTCCACTATGTCGATATGAACTTCCATCGGATGTTGATGAAGATCACCAGCAATAGTAGAAAACCCTAAGGAGAAAAACCACATCTCTACAAGTAAAAGCCTCACATACGGTTTTACCATTTATAAATCAAAGTAATAACCTTTCATAAAAGTATATTGATCATGTATATCCCGCATTTAACTTTATAATTTTATTGGTTATTAATATTTGTTATCATATATAGAGAGAGAGAGATAGAGTAGTTGTAAAGTGGGAGTAGTGAGTAGATTTCTTACCAATCCGGGAAAACAACATTGGCAAGCGATAAAGTGGATTTTAAGGTACCTCAAAGGTACTAGTCGTTATTGTTTGTGTTTTGGCAATCCTAATATTGTGCTTGAAGGTTTTACAGATGCAGATATGGCTGGAGATGTGGACACTAGAATGTACACCATTGGTTACTTGTATACATTTGTAGGTGCAGCGTTGTCTTGGGTATCTAGGCTACAAAAAATTGTAGCTCTCTCCACAACTGAGGCAGAATACATAGTTGCAACATAGGCTTGCAAAGAGATGTTGTGGATGCAGCGATTCCTAGAAGAGATGGGAATAAAACAGGACAAGTATGTGTTGCATTGTGACAGTTAGAGCGCCATTCACTTGGCAGAAAACCCAGCATTTCATTCAAGGACCAAGCACATTGATTTGAGGTACCACTACATTCGCCAAGTGTTAGAAGAAGGGCATTTAAATTTGGAAAAGATTCATACTGCTGAAAACCCTGCTAATATGCTCACTAAAGTTTTTCCATGAGACAAGCAAGAGCTTTGTAAAAGCTTCGCTGGCTTGGGAGTAACATGATCCATAGTTTTTGAATGCTTAACTAGAGATTTGTCTCCATTTTATTTCAAGTGGGAGAATGTTGGTAGGTGAAATCAAATTCCGACAAAATTGGCCGTTGAGATCCAGCTCATTAACCTATTTCCAGCTCATTGAGTTAGTTGCGGTTGGTAGTTTCTTTAGTGAATGTTGTATTTAATGATCAGATACTTCTAAAGATGTTAATCTATACACCGACATCTCCCGAAGGCTCTAGATGCCCTGTTATAGAGATATCTGCAATGTAAAATATGCCTTCAATGTAATTTTTTGGTTGGGGTTTTTCTTTGCCGAGGCTGCTGGTTGATGTAATAGAAACATAGAAGGAAATACAAACACATTTTTTGTGCCCATCTCTGTTCCAAATTTGATTGTCTGCCCCTATATGACATATGTTTGTGTTTGTAAATTGTTTAAGTTATTCCAAAAATCTGTTGTTAGTGTTTTTGATCTATAGGTGGATGCATTGCATGTTGCTCATAGACAGGGGTCTGAAGGACGAGAATTTGTTGTGGCTGAGAAACAGGGGCTTGCAGGAAGTTGTTAACTTATTCTACTACAAATATTTAGAAGTTAGCTGCTCTATTCTCAACAATCATATGTTATTCTTTCTACCTCTCTTTGGTCCCAGATCTTTGTCCTATGATACCACGCTTTGATAAACGGAAAAAGGAACGAGAAGGTACCAGAAACAGAGTTTGTATGTTTAGCTATATATATAAGAAACGAGGAGAGAGAAAAATATAGAAAACCCTAAGGAGCAAAACCACATCTCTACAAGTAAAAGCCTCACATACGGTTTACCATTTATAAATCAAAGTACTCCCATTTCATAAAACTGTATTGATCATGTATATCTCGCATTTAACTTTATAATTTTATTGGTTATTAATATTTGTTATCATATATATATACATATATTAGTAGTTGTAAATATGCATTTCAGTATTTATTTATTTTATTCATTTTTATTAAAACAAATTAACTATCAAAATAATTAAATCATTTTAAATTTAAATTTATTTATGAAAAGAATAATATTGAATAGCTGAAGTGGTTGAGTGCTGTAAGTTGTTAAATACCTTAATAAAGACTTTACACTACTTTATAAAAACTGCATTTGGTGTTTTAAATTTGAAACAAATTAATAAAAAATTATGAAGAAAAAGTGGAAAATGACTTAAGTTCTTGTTGTTGTTGAAGTTAATAAAGTTATTAAGAATGTGGAAAATTTTGTACTATAATAATCACTTTTTGGATTATTTAGTGGAATTTGAAAAACAATAAGATGAATCAGACCTATTCTATTGGAGAAAATATCCTCTATTGGAACAAATATCCCACACAAAGAACTCTCAAAGATTACAATAATTACTTTTTTTATTATTTAGTGGAATTTGAAAAACACTAAGATGAATTGTACCTATTCTATTGGAGTAAATATCCCAGAGAAAGAACTATTGAAGATTATAATAATCACTTTTTTTATTATTTAGTGGAATTTGAAAAATAGTAAGATGAATAGTACCTATTCTATTGGAGCAAATATCCCACATTAGAAAGAACTCTCGAATATTTGAAGGATCACACGTTCGCAAGAAAATTAGAGTGAATTGGCTATTAAAAATGCTGTCGTGTAGCTAAATTATTTGTTCCACCATCCACGCAGGAGGAAAGCTTAATGGATAAATTATTTATTCCGCCATACTCGTCGGAGCAAAGTTCAAATTTGAAAGTTGCGATGAGCTCCATAATAACTGTTCAAATTCCAGCTCCAGCAAAAACTAATATGGCCCTTGTCACCCAAGATTCTTGACTCTTCCCACTGCATTGCATGCCTCGATTTAACACTGGTCTCTTCAACAAAACGACCGATGAATTCTATGGCTCCTATTATACATGCTTATAAGAAGGGGAAGTATACTCAGAAGCATTATTGAGGAGTCTGGTCTGTGTATATATGCTTACAGTTTGAATATTTACCATGGTGCAAACAGTCATGAAGGAGTAATAGCTATGAGATGGATTTCCTTCTCTGACAGGAAGGAATTTCTTGTGGTGCTGAATTATGAGGTGAGTGGATGGTTGAATGTTATAATGACAGTAGCATCCTTTTAAGTAGGGATTTAAGAGAAAATGAAGTGTTTTCCATGACTATTGGGAAAAATGATGAGAATACTGAACATACACATCTTTCTAAGGACTTGCTTAGGCTCTATAGAGGTCCATGTATAGTTTTAAGATGCATGGAGGGATGGTTATGTTCCATATGCTTTAAACAAGGCATTGGAAGATTGATGTTAATGCAACAATTAGAGGGTTTAACAAGAAGAGACAGGTATAGGGAGGCTTATGGAGCTATTGAGTGTGTTTTTTGTGACCCATTGGATCTTTTTGAGAAAACGAAGAGAGAATATAGTGAGACTATGAAATTACAGTTAACAGCCCCCCGGTGGACATGCGGATTCCTAATAATCTCCCTCAAAATTTAAAGGATGGGTGCAATTTTGCAGAATCAATACAAGGGTTGTCAAGGAAATCATATGTTATTCTTTCTACCTCTCATCGGTCCTCGACATGGTCCTGGATCTTTGTCATGTGATACCAGTCTATGATAAACGGAAAAAGGAATGAGAAATGTGAAGGGTACCAAAAACGGAGTTTGTAGGTTTCGCTATATATAAGAAACCAAGACAGACATTGTTTCTTAGTGTGTTATTTTTTTAATTTTTTTACAAATTTAATTAAATAAATAATTCATAAGGAACATTTATCACTTAATAAAGTAATAAGGAAAAAATATATCAATCCTTGGATATTACTTTGCTTTTGCAGGCGAGTGACTCTCTGATTGAAGGGGATTTAGGCTCAAATCAAAGGTATGCTATGAGCTTTATGTCTTCCTTATCTTTTTTGGTCCAAATGTTTATGAAAATGCCTAGGATTATAACTAAGTTGTCAAGTAATTCAGTGGATTTGGTTATCTCTCAGCTTTCTGCAACTTTTTATTTTTTATCTTTTATAAAATGACACTATGATTAAGTTGGATCTTGGTGGTATGAATATTTGGCACCTCTCAATGTATCATAAATAATATTTTCCCTATTATTTTGTTGAGGAAAACTATGATTACGTGGGATCTTGCTAGTATGAGGATTTGTCACCTCTCAATGTATCAAAAATAATATTTTTCCTTCCCAAATACCAAAAAAATAACTCTACCAAAAGGTGACTCGATTAATGAGATCCATGACTATAAGACTATGTCCTATCATCAGTGGGCTAACAAATGGCTAAATAATTTCACTATATTTTGGAACATGCGTGAGTTATCATTGTAACAATTTAATATTGCAATGTAAACCTGTTTCATTCTTCATGGACTTATCATCATCCAGCTCAAGTTCCATCGTAGGTTGTCTCCTTCTCTACTCATGCCAACATCCTCCTTTACATTATATTTTTTTAAATACTTAAATACTGTGACAAAGCAAAGGCACCTAGGTTCACTATTTCACTAATTCCATAGGATAAGCCTTGGGCCCTCCTTGTGAGAATAGATTTCCCTTATTCCCAACACAGAATCTCCTCTAGCAATAATTGCCACTCTCATCATGAACATGCCAATTAGTTATAGGTTGTCGGTACCATAACTCATTCTATGTTAAGGTTGAGAATAACGATTTGGAATGAATGAATAAAAAATGAGTTCACAAAATTTCCATTGAAGGATAAAAAGTTTAATGATCTAATAATATCAATTAAATGAAAATCTAGGGAAAGGAGGTTGAGTAAATAATATGCGAACTCTACACTCAGGGAGCGGTGCCAAGGAGGCACACCTAAACTACCTTACCTCAGAAGAAGAAGCCGTCACAATATTGAAAATTTAGGGAGAACTACCCCCTACTTGACGGTAGAAGGGATGCCACATATAAACCAATTGTATAAATTACTGTGCAACAGAGGTGCGACTATGTGCCACAAATGACGCATAACACAACCTTATCCTTAACTACTCAACAATTGGCGCAACGATGTGACGCATATGATTCCTTATATTTGAACGACAGTGCATGACTTATATTATAACTTAGCAGATTTAACCAAGAAATCAGACATAACATGTCAACGATGCCTTAACATCCATTCATTTACTGATTGGTGATATTGTGACATACATTCAACAATAACCATAAACTATGCAAAGTAAGAAAACTTTCACATAATCATTCAATCATTCATCGACATCCATCCATTTGACAAAAGAAATTAATGTGGAAACCCATGTAGGAAAAACCACCAAGGTGCTCTTCATTAGGCATGATAAATATAGGTAGCACCTTGCAGCCTGCGACTTACAGACTATTCTTAAGATATTCCTATTTGACTTAATTTTCTTCTCCCATGCTCTATGGTTTATTCTTCTTTCTAATCCTATTGATCCGCACATAGCCTCGATCGACTCTTCTACTTTACTATCTGTGCAATCAGCTGTAGATTCCTTCTACTACTAGCGGTCTGCACACTCAGCTGCAATATTCACAGCTCAACAACCTTCTACTTCTAATAGAATCCTGTCTAAGTCAATAATGAATTAACATGAACAAAACATGGAACGACTAGCTTCCTGAATGAGGATAACTAAGCGACCCCTTATACTGAGCGGGTTCCTCCTATTTATAGTATTTACAAGACCATGCATGGTCGACTGAGTACTACTCAGTTATTACAGACGCAAGTAGCTACAAAATATGTGTAATTACATTGATGACAGGACCAACCCTAGCCATGAAATTCTTGTATGACATTAACCACAACCTTAAATAGCCGTGAAAACATATTCTAGCCTTCTGTACTAGTCATAACTAGTTGCAAAATTGTCCTTTAGCCTTTTGCTAGTTCATCCTTTTGTAGTCTTCCACCGGTTTGTACCTGTTCCTCTTTAACTCTTCTACCTTCCTCTTCCACCTACTCAGATCTGCCTTCCTCATTGCAACTATCCTTGTCGCAACTTATTTTGCTCTGTGCTTGCGCTTCTTCCTTTATCTTCTTTTCTCTCGTTGTGTGCCCTCTTTTCCTTTTGCACTTACGCGGTGGATTCTTCCTTGTGCACTTTTCCTGGCCCAACAGATAATAATAATTTTCCTATACTATTTCCAGAATTGATCTCTGTGTGCATGACTCCGTTTCAATATCATCCCTTAAGTTTGTTAGTAATAGGTTATTATTTTTCATATTTTTTTCTATGATAACTGTAATAGATTAATCATTAGGGGATTATAGTAGGATAGTTTAACTACACATAGTGTTTTTACAACTCACAAGTTTACAAAACTTGGTTGATAATACGATGAATATGGTTAAATAATAAAACATATATTTAACTTGACATTTTTGGCGTTGATGATGAGGATTTGTATAAAGGTAAACAATAGTAAGTTTCCCGTAGTTGTTTAGTTTTTCTAATCATATTTATAGGTTGAGGAAGGACTGAAATATGGCTGGAAAAACTCACCACAAAATATTTTGGTGTAATAGCCAACTACATTCACTTTTGTGAGCCCTTCCAAACCTTTATCATTATGTAATTTACTTATGAATATACCTAGAGGTAAGTTAGTGATTACAATTCCAGTTAAGAATAAGTTGTACAATAAATATTTGAGTAGTTCAAAGAATCTTGTTAGTAACTTGGATGAGAATTTTTTAGGAAGTAATATTCAAACTAAAGAAAGGATAGAAATAAGTCTTTCAAAACTAATAAACTCACAGTATGAAGCCACTGTAAATCAAGGGAAAAAATAGGATACTTTGGAGTTGAAAATTGTAGATAACCAAATCATAGTATTGAAACACATTGCCAAATTTCTTGAGGTAGAAAAGTAAAAGTAATAGAATATGTCACTATAGGAACAAGAGAAAAATGGTAGATTTCAATCTTGATTAAAGAACCTCTTTCCTCGTCCCATTTGTCCGTTGTATCATAGTTCACATTCAATAATATGGAGGAATAACAAGAGAGTAATTCAAATGCAGGCTGAAACATTACAAATAATCATGCTACTAAAAGCTTCCCCTCACTACTAGGATTGCAAGTTATTTACAAAGGGTGTGGGGAAGCATCATAACCTCTTTAACTTGCTACACAAAAATGAACATGGTATCCAAGATCTCAAGGTATGAAATCTGATCCTTATGCACAAGCTGGTCCTTTTTATGTCAATAATTCTCCACAATAGGGTTCTTCGAAACTATGGAAGACCTACCCTTCTCAGCAATTCCAAAACAACCATTGGAAACAAGGTTGGAGAGGAAACACATATGGAAATACCCCCCATCAACCATTCTCAAATTATTACCATAATTACCCTCAATACCCTACACCCATACCACAAACTTATCAACAGATATAGGGTCAGATGCATCCTCCTCGACCTACATTCTCTCAATCTCCATAACTCCGATTACCCCCTAATCAACTTTACATCTTCATCGCACACTATTTTCGTCTCAACCTATTTCTAACCTGAATAATTAAGCTTAACCTACTTTTAACATTTAGATACAAATCTTCCCAACTTACATGATTACTCCTTTACCTTTGAATGACATTCATATTAGGTCCGGGAAGGTGTTGAATAAAAACAAATTATTGTCATCATTGAGGAAGAACATGATGAGGATGAAACTCGTATTCTAATAGTCAATAATGACCATTATGAAAAATAATTCCCACCACCATAAACATCTCTACCATTACCTTCTAAGCAACCTCAAGGATATGAAACTCCTCCTTATCCATAGAGACTTGCCAAATAAAAAACTATAGCTCGCCTAGAGTTTGACTTAGAGTTTGAATTAAAAAATGTTTTAGTTAGTATTCCCTTATTACAAGCCATTAAATATATACATATCTATGCAAATAATATAAGGGACCTATGCCTTAAGAATCATGGTAGAAATCATAAAGACCCCATACCATTCATGTAATTGGTCAATTATATGAGCTTATGTCAGAAAAACCTGTGAAGTACATTGATCCTGGAAACCTAATAGTCACCATTTACATAAATGGTACTCCCATAGGAAATACATTAATTTCACTAGGGGCCTCTATCAATATCATTATTGTCCCTCTCATGTAATCATTGCAATTATATTAGCTTAGACCGACACCAACAATATTGGAGTTAGTAGACAAGTAAATGTTTTTACCTACTGGTGTAATAAATGATATGATTGTGACCATTGCATCATGGGAATACCTCATACAATTGTTAGTTATCCAACCTAAAACTTCTATGCATGGTCATCATGTGATTTTGGGTATGCCTTGGTTAGCTATTGTCGATGCTTTCATTGGTTGTAGATATGGGGAAATGACTATCTCCAATGGGATATCTATGAAAAATGTCATTCTCTATCCATCTGCACAATTGCTTTATAACAACCATTGTATTTAGAGAACCCTTATGAAGACAAAGAAACTATACAACCCCTTCTTACCATTGAACAATCTAATATATTACAAGAACAAATAGAGGAAAACATACTAAACCAATTCCGCTCTACTTCATTATCTATTGAATACCTTGAATATTTTCCAGAGAATGACTATATTTTTAATAAAAACTATAATCCAATGGGTTCAATATCATGTTTAGCATTATCCATAGGTACAAGTTTAGGTTCCTACACTATCCCTATCGAGATAACTGCAGATAAATTATTACACAATAATCCTAATATAGACCAAGACCAACATGAAAAATTAGTTCATGTACTAAAAGAACAATCTAGTGCTTTCAAATGGGACTATTAAGACAAATGAGGCATTCGCCATGATTCATGTGTACATCACATTTATACTTAGGAAATTTTATGCCTATAAGACAACCACAAAAATGAATGAACCCTACTTTAAAGGATATTGTGAAGGAAGAATTACAAAAAAGGTTGATTACCAATCTATGTATCCCATCTCTAATAGCAAGTGGGTTTCTCCAGTTGTTATCACACCTAAAAATAATGGTAAATGAAGGATATGTGTATACTTTAGAGAATTAAAAAAAGATACATTAAAAGACTACTTTCCACTCCCTTTATTGAATAAGTGTTATATACATTAGCCAGATTGCAATATTTTTCTTTCCTAGATGAGTTCAATGGCTATAACCAAATCCATATCGTACCAGAGGATTAGGATAATACTACATTTATTTACCTTGGGGAACATATGCATATCAAGTTTTACCCTTTGGTTTATGCAATGCTCCCATAACTTTCCAAAGAGCTATTTTAAGAATATTTTCTGATTTACTTCATGATTGTATGGAAGTATACATGGATGACTTCATTGTATATGGTGATAGTTTCCAATAGGCCCTTAATAACTTAGAAAAATTCCTAATCAAACATTGAGAGACCAACCTTGCTCTTAGCCATGAGAAATGTAAAATGATTCTAACATAAGGTAAAGTTCTTGGGTAACATATTTCTTCTGCAAGAATTAAAACGGATCTGGGAAAAAGTGAAATAATCACTAAAATTTCAATACCATAATCACAAAAAGAGGTAAGGATATTTTTGGGTCATGAAGTCTCTATAGGAGGTTTATTGAAAATTTCACTAGCATAGTTTCACCCTTATTCAAGTTACTTCCCAAATATGCTATATTTTCTTTGGATTCACACTGCCAATCTGCCTTTAATATCTTGAAAGAAAAGTTATCAATAGCATCAGTACTTAGGGGGCCAAAGTGGTCTCTGCCCTTCCACATTTATACTGATGCTTCAAATAGAACTCTAGGAGTTTTAATTGGACATAGAGAAAATCAAATATTATATGCCATTTATTTTATTAGCAAGAATCTTACCCTTGTCAAATCTAACTATACAATCACTGACAAAGAGTTCTTATCTAATGTGCATGCAATCAATAAATTTAGACACTACATAATGGGATGCATAATATTTATTCATATAGATCATTCAACCATTATGTTTTTAATGAACAAACTTGTCACTAATGGTAGAATTACAAAATCGTTGCTTTTGCTACAGGAATTTAATGTTACCATTGTAGATAGCCCTGGAAGGGAAAATATAGTACCACACTTTCTTTCCAAAATAAATAATAAGTATGACATTATTCTTGTAAATGATGAATTTCCTAATGAGTATTTGTTTGTTTTTTCTACTCACACACTTTGGTTTGTGGACATAGAAAACTATATAGCCACAAGAAAGTTACCTCATAATCTTCGATCTTGTGAGAAACATAGGATTTTCTAGTTAAGTTCCAACTACTCCTCGATTTGAGGTGACATTTTTTGTATAGGTACATACTTGATTATCAGAATATGTGTACAAGAATATGAGATACATGACATTCTTCAAGGTTACCATGATGGGCCTTCTGGAGGCCACTTTTCAGTAAAAATACCTACTTATAAAGCTTTTTCACCTGGGATATTACTGGTCAACCCTTTTTAAGGATGCCATAAGGTATGTCAAAAGAGGTGACAATTGCCAGTGTATGGGAAGGCCAACTCAAGCTGAAAAAATTCCACTGCAACTTAGGGTATTGATTGATCCTTTTGAAACATGGGCATTAGATTTTGTAGGCACAACTTCTCTAATTTCATGCAAAAAGAGGTACATTCTAGTTTGCATTGATTATTTTACAAAGTGGGTAGAGGAAAAATCACCTTTTAAGGTACCGAAAACCTGTCATTGATTTTATTTATGAAGATATTGTTACGCTCTTTGGTGTGCCTAGAGAGATTGTGACTGACGAGGGGGCATAGTTTACATCCAAGTTAATGAATTCCTTCACTGAGAAGTACCGAATAAAGTAATTTAACTCTTCTCCATATCATCCTCATGCCAATGGACATGTATAATATACGAAGAAAAAAAAGTATTAGAATCCATCATTACCAAGAACATACAATTACATTGCAAATATTGGGAGGATAGGATTCTAGAGGCACTTTGGGGCTACACGACTACATGGAGATACACTACATGACATGCCACTTACGATCTCATGTATGGTAAGAAAGGTTTTTTTCCTATTAAATTTTAGGGAAAAACTTTTCAAATGGCTATGCAATTGGGTTTAGATTTGACAGAAGCACAAAAACAAAGAGTAATGCAATTGAATGAGTTGGATGATATCCTCTAATATTCCATCCAACCCACTATGTTAGTCCAATATTAAAGAGCTATATGAAATAATAGATTTATAAAGAAACAACATTTTTCAGTTAGGTGATTGGGCTTTACGTTTTTATTCTAGATTTAAAAACTTTAAAGCTAAGCTCACAACTAGATGGATATGACCTTAAGAAGTTGAAAAAGTTTTTGAAAATGGTTTGGTTAAGATTAGAGCAATTGATGTTAGTCAAATTTATTTTATAGTAAATGGGAATAGGTTGAAAGTTTATCATAAGACCATCTCCAGGGAAGAGTTTGTTCATGATTTATTAGAACCGTCATATTTGCAGTTAATGAGTGGGGAATATTCTTCTCCCTCTTCTGCTTCTTTCTTAAAAGTATTCTATCATGAGTTTATTTGTACATATATGTATATATATTTGCTTTGAGATTATTTGTGATAGATTGTTTGAATTTTTGCACGTACCCCTTATGGGGATATTAAGAGGACACCTTTATTTATGGATGATTTAAAAAGGGAAGTAACTAATTTTTTTTTTATATTTATATTAAATTATTTTAAAAGTGTGTTCTACATTCTTAATTCTGTCCAATTATTTTCTGAAGTGATTTTCTTTTCACATTGTAAGCAATTTCTAATAGGCAAAATATGACAAGGAGAAGAAAGTTAATTAGTTATTTCAAATCATTTTGTCATAAATAATCTTTTTTTTGTTTATTTGGAGATTTCCTTTTTCTTATTTATGCAATATTTTTGAATATTTAGTCTAATAATAGCTCATAGCCTTATATTTTAATTTCATTATGGCTATTTACTAAAATTTAAAGGTTTATGCAATAGGACTTATATTAGACTTCTACATTCTAGTTTGAGAACCTAAGCTTGTCCTCCAAGAATCTTTATTAAGGCTAACAATAAATGTAATGAATTTCTGTTCATGGGGAACACTATACTTAATTTATTTGAAGATAATAATGGAAGGACCTTAGATAGTTTACAATCATTCTTTGGTTGCTCCATCCACTTCACAATAAATCAACTTGTTCACACTATGGATTCCAATTGGCTAACTCATGAGAACTTTTAACATAAGGATTGTATATAGGTAATTAAAAAATTACCATCAATTAGGTATCATCCTACGCATTTAAGAGGATTTATAGGTATTCTTTGTAGAAATAATAGATCAATGCTATGTGCAATGATGCTAAGAAGAAGCACAGGAAATAGATCTTGCTACTAAGAATTCTCACAAGCATACACAGGAAAAATAGAGAGAATAAAAGAGACTGAATCACATGAATGAAGAGATGAATATTGGTGTGTATCCTTCCATTGAATAATTATGAATAATAGTGTACATAAATAGTGCATCCCTCATGGGAAAGTCGAATTGTATGGAAACAACTCATAAAGCTCAAAAAGGCTGACTTACCAAAATATAGCAAACCCCCATAGGTGGATAAAGCACTTGCTAAATCTATCAAGGAACTCGCGAGTTGGAAAAAGCATGAATGAGTTGTCAAGGAGATGGAAATAACATGCTAATCCTAGAAAATGGATAAAAACTAATGGAGGATGGGTTGGAAACAAAAGCTCCCAGTTTCTTAGTTGACTAGCTTTTATAGAAAAGCAGGAAAAAGCAGAAAAAGCAGAATCTGCTATAAAGTCCTGTATACTAATTCAGGATCAACCCAGAATCAGAAATAAATCATTCCTAGGATATAGATGGCATGTATTGACTTTAAGGTGCAAGTGGATGCCAACTAATTAAGCTATTGGGTGAATAATTAATCAAATAATGATTAATTATTTTATCCTAAGTTGTGAGTGGGTTTAATATATTCCAACATTCTTCCCCATCTTTCCATTGTAAGAAACAATATCTCTCATACAAATATTAAAGGTTGGGAAATATGGGACAAGAGAATCTCATGCAAAACGAGTTTAATAGGTTAGCTTATTGAGGATATTGATTTTTGCTGGTAGTGGGTATCGACCTATGGTACCACTAGGAAAACCCATTGGTTTTGTGGATGCTCGACTACAAGCGGGTCATACTACCTAGAGAGGGTAATCTAAAGTCATTCCACACAATGTCATCCCATGCTCTTAAGGAGATTCTAAAACTTATCCCCCATTTCCTGTCTATATACCTATATTAAAATCTTAAAATAGTGAAGGACATGGGATAAAGAATTTTAGAGTAAAATTAGGGTGTAAGAGGTTACCTTGTCAAGGCAATGTATGCCTGCTGACAACGAGTATTGACATGTGACTCTAGGAAACGATCATACCTAACACACTTGTCCTTATTATCATTCGTACTCATGATTTTATATATATATGAAGACATATGTGGATAGGTTTAAAAGGTTAAATTAATTCCATAACACTACAGCTAGAGAATGGCTCAAAATTGACTTAAAACATTTCCATTTATTTCATACAAATTGGGGTCCCAAACCTTTCTCCAAATTTGGATGGAGAGGTAGCTTTAAGAAACGATAGTAACAGTGCATTAATGGACTCTTATTATTATGCAGCAAATGGGTTCAAAGTTAAATTTGGCATATTGGATCCATATTTAGAGGAAAATCAAACTCAAGGAGAAATCTTTTCTTCCAACCTGCCTTCCTGATGACGTTGATTCTGTTTCTGAACAAACCCTAAATCATACTTGCTAGAATATAGAAAAACCCATAATTAGTAATCCATGTGAAGAGACCACTGAGAGAGACGAAGAAAAATCAAATTATGTTCAACTTCGATTAACCATTCTGACATTTATGTCTGGAAATAGAACAGTGATTCTTGATATATTAGGTCAACATCTTGATTGGAAACAAATTCTGTAACATGTGGATTCCAACACACTAGGTCTAAGGTGGCGACTTTACCATGTTGATGGGATTCTTGATGGATATTATGGTGAAATTCATGCAGCCTTCAACGTAGAGGTTGAATATCATGAGGACATTAATATTTTTTATGGCACTAATTATCATGAGGATGACTATGAGTTTGAAGATTATGGAATGATTTTTGAGGATGATGATGATGGTTTCAGCAGAGGCCCTCCTCCCGTAGCTAAATGTGCAGTAGAAAGTCTGTCGACGTACATAATCTTCCTCGACAGTGGAGTTGGGTTTTGCAGTATCTGCATAGACCCAATAGCTATTGGTGATGAAGCCAAAAAATTACCGTGCAATCATTTTTATCATATTAAATGCATCCTCAAGTGGCTTGGTCAAAGAAAGTTTTTTCCACTATGTCGATATGAACTTCCCTCGGATGTTGATGAAGATCACCAACAATAGTAGAAAACCCTAAGGAGAAAAATCACATCTCTACAAGTAAAAGCCTCACATACAATTTTACCATTTATAAATCAAAGTACTACCATTTCATAAAACTATATTGATCATGTATATCCCGCATTTAACTTTATAATTTTATTGGTTATTAATATTTGTTATCATTCATATATATATATATATATATATATATATATATATATATATATATATATTATAGTTGTAAATATACATTTTAGTATTTATTTATTTTATTTATTTTTATTAAAACAAATTAACTATTAAAATAATTAAGTCATTTTAAATTTAAAAAAAAATATTGGATAGGGTTAAGTACTATAAGTTGTTAGCAAAATGGTGTCAAATATCTCAGTGGTGACTATACATTACTTTATATAATAGGCTTTAGGAAATAATTTTAAATTAAATTTATTTATAAAAAAAAAATATTGGATAGCTCAAGTAGTTGAGTACTGTAAGTTGTCAATTACTTCAATAAAGAATATACATTACTTTATAAAAACTTCATTTTGATGTTTGAAATTTTGAAATAAATTAATAAAAATTATGGTTAATGGAGTTATTAGGAATGAGGAAAATTATGTACTATAATAATCACTTTTTGGATTATTTAGTGGAATTTGAAAAACAATAAGATGAATCATACCTATTCTATTAGAGAAAATATCCCAAGTTTGAAAGAACTCTTGAAGATTATAATAATCATTTTTTGGATTATTTAGTGGAATTTGAAAAATAGTAAGATATCATACCTATTTTATTGGAGAAAATATCCATCATTAGAAAGAAATCTCGAATATTTGAAGGATCACACATTCGCATGAAAATTAGAGTGGATTAGCTCCTAAAAATGTCGTCGTGTAGCTAAATTTTTTGTTGCACCATCCTCAATGGATAAATTCCTTTTTCTGCCATACTCATTTGAGAAAAGTTCAAATTTGAAAGTTGCGATGAGCTCCATAATAACTGTTCAAATTCCAGCTCCAGCCAAAACTAATAAGGCCCTTGCCACCTAAGATTCTTAATTTTGGCCACTGCATTGGGTGCCTCAATTTAATACTAGTCTCTTCAACAAAATGACCGATGAATTCTGTGGCTCCTATTATCAAAACTTTTCATTGTTCTCATAGTTGAGGTGGAGTGTGGCCATGGAAGGTTATGTTGTTGATCGAACCGGCACCATCTCTTTCCAAGTTGGGCGGCATGGGTTGAACGCATGGAAAAAAATGATGTGCAACATCAGTAGTGCATGCCATTTTATTTTTTATCATTACATAGCAAAAATAATGGAAACAACAAAATTTGTAGGTTAGAGAATCTGGGAAAAATTGAGGCTCGAATTAGAGCGGGCATTTAAATAAACCCTTCACCCCAATGATGTTCGATTTTGTTTCCAATATCATTTGCAGGGTTGCACCAATTAAGGACGGATGATACATTTGGAATTGAAGTCTGTCAATCCTATAACAGGTGTTATATTAATGAATGTTCACTCCTGGTACTGTCACTAAGTTGAATGCTACGTATGTTGAAGAGTTCAATATTTTTATGAAAGAAGGGGAATGTCTTATCAGACACGTTTTTGAGGAGTCCGGTACTTGTATACTTGCAGTTTGAATATTTACCATGGCCCAAAGAGTCATGAAGGAGTAATAACTATCATAGGGTTTGCCTTCTCTGACAGGAAGGAATTTCCTGTGGTACCGAATTAGGAGGTGAGTGGAAGGTTGAATGTTCTAATGACAGTAGCATCCTTTTAAGTATGGATTTAAGCAGAAAAGAAGATTTTTCCATAACTATTGGGAAAAATGATGAGAATACTGAACATACACATCTTTCTAAGGACTTTCTTAGGCTCTATAGATGCCGATGTACAGTTTGAAGATGCACAGAGGGATGGTCATGTTGCATATGATTTAAATAGGGCCATGGGAAGACTGATGTTAATGCATCAATTAGAGGGTGTAATAGGAAGAGACGGGTACTGGGAGGCTTATGGAGCTCTTGAGTGTGTTTTATGCGACCCATTGGATCTTTCTGAGAAAATGAAGACAAAATATAGTGAGACTGTGAAATTACAGTTAACAGCCTCGATGGACAGGCTGATTCCTAATAATCTCCCTCAAAATTTAAAGGATGGGTGCAATTTTGTAGAATCAATACAAGGGATGCCAAAGAAATCATAGGATATTCTTTCTACCTTTCTTCGAACGTGGATCTTTATCTTGTGAGACCAGGCTATGCTAAACAGAAAAAGGAACGAGAGACGAGAAGGGTACCGGAAACAGATTTTGTAGGTTTCAACATATGTATAAGAAACTAGGAGAGAGAAAAACATGAAGAAGAGCTCAGAGATTGTTCTTTAATGTGCCATTTTTTATTTTTTTACAAATTAAAAAAAAAAACAAATAATTCATGAAGAACATTTATCACTCTTCTCTATTGCTACATGGAGGACAAAGTTTGAATTCACTTCATAGAAAGAGTAACAAATTCATGTATGAAGCTTCGAGTACCTCAGATAAAGTTTATTTTAACTCGATTAACAATACAATGAGTCCCCAAAACAATTAAGGTGTTATTTGAAATAACAGAAATGGAAATGAGATTTTTATGAATGATGAGACTAAGAATACATAATAAAAAAATGGCATTAGTT
Organism: Pseudotsuga menziesii; assembly: GCA_001517045.1. Classification (NCBI taxonomy): domain Eukaryota; kingdom Viridiplantae; phylum Streptophyta; class Pinopsida; order Pinales; family Pinaceae; genus Pseudotsuga; species Pseudotsuga menziesii. The sequence continues at coordinate 70,801 of LPNX010413011.1, forward strand.
GAAGACGGGTGCAAACCAATGCTAATTTGTGGAAAGGAAGAGAATATAAAAAAAATGGCATTAGTTGAAGACGGGTGCAAACCAATGCCAATTTGTGGAAAGGAAGAGAATTCCGATATAGTAAAAATGACAACAAATAAAGATGATTGAACACACATAATTAAGTATAAATATACCATTATACAAACTTAGTTATTGGCACAAAGATGATTGAACATACAAATTGTATACCATTATACAAACTTAGTTATTGGCACAAACCTCCAGCTGCAAAAAATGCCAAGCAAGAACTCATCAAAGTCATGATACTTCTTTCCTTACTTCGAGTAGTAGAGGTTTAGTATACAGTTGGCATTAGAGGCGATCCCGATGGTCTAGTCGAATGACCACATGTAGGTAGTGAGGTATGTGGTATGCATGGTATTTGTTTACTATTTTATAAGTATGTGATGTACATGTGCATGTCATGATTTTGGTTTCATGGTATCATTGATTATTTATAGATTGATAGATTGATAAATTGCATAGACTTGTACAACTTGATAAATTGCACAAGCTTCATCATGGATTTGTGGTATTATATTCATACTCACATGACTCATGCCATATATCCCAAGACCATTATCTATCCTAATCCATTTGTGTATAATCCACTATGTTAAAAATATGCTCCAAATTCCAAGAAACCCTTTTTTGTATTCTAAACCATGGAAACCTAGTTTGCATCCCCCTCCTCTCGGATATGTCTCTTGCATCTACCTTGAATCTTGAAGTTGGTCCTCTAAGGAAACTAGTAAAAGCCCCAAGTTTTCATGGATATTCCTAATGAAAGTGTTAAAATAAGGTATACAAATATTCCCATACTTAATAACCCTGGCCAAGCCTAGCCTAGGAATCATAGCTTACAAACCCTATAGCCAATCCTAGTAACCCTAGTTTGTACCATAAAACTTAGTTTGAATTATAAACCCTACAAACCCTAGTTTGTTTTCAAAATCATAGAAAACATAGTTTGTATCCACTAACTATCATCTATAGATCACTAGTACCATTTATTTGATGTCACCATTGACCAATATATCGTATCAAACATTCAAACCTTTACATCTTTTCCCTAGGTTCAATTTGGCAGGTGTCCCTGAATGGATATTAGACTTACTTGCAAACATACATAAAACAATGACCATGGATCGGATCGATGAATCATCGAATACGTTTCATTGAGGACATCATGATAGTTCTAGGGATGGACCTCTCCTCTGGATCCATGGACAAGGGATCACCTTTTAGGTCAATTTTGGAAAGTAGGGTTTTGCTTAGTAAGGGAATGTGAAAATTTTGCACATAGGGGTCAACTTTTCAAATTCCTCGATCAATAACTTATGGATAGTGTTCCTACATGGAATCTACCTAAACACAATTGCAGGATCCCCGAAAACCCAGTTTTGTTGCACGATTGGAATTCTATGCACCGGGTAGGGATTCAACAGGTGTCCCTGAAAGCTTGTAGAAGGTGAGCTTCAACGTGCCATAGAATGATGACCATGGCTTGTTGGATTCAAGACACAGAGATAGTGCTAAAGGTGGCCCTCTGCTATGTCTCCATGGACAAGGGATACTCTTTTAGGTCAATTTTGGAAACTAGGGTTTTGCTTAGTAAGGGAATGTGAAATTTTTGCACATAGGGGTCAACTTTGAAAATTACTTGACCAAGAAATTGTGGCTAGAATTCCTTCTTGAAACCTTCCTGATCACACTTTCATGACCCCCTAGAACCCATTTTTGTTGCACGGCTTGAATTCTATGCCTCAGGTAGGGATTCAACATGTGTCCTGGAAATCCTATAGGAGGCGAGCTTCAACGTGCCATAGAATGATGACCATGGCTCGGATCACCAAAAATTCAAATGTATTGGATTCAAGACATTGAGATAGTGCTAAGGGTGTCCATATTCTATGGATCCATGGAAAAGGGATCCTCTTTTAGGTCAATTTTGGAAACTACGGTTTTACTTAGTAAGGGAATGTGAAATTTTTGTACATAGGGGTCAATTTTGCGAATTCCTCGACCGATAAATTATGGATAGATTTCCTACATGGAACCTACCTAAACACACTTTCATGACCCCTTGAATGCTATTTTTGTTGCATGGATGAAATTCTATGCCCCAGGTAGGGATTCAACATGTGTCCCTAAAAGTTTGTAAGAGGTGAGATTCAACGTACCATAGAATGATGACCGTGGGTTGGGTTGATGAACCACCAACTTTGTTGGATTCAAGAAATCAAGATATTAATATGTGTGGCCCTCTCCTCTAGATCCATGGACAAGGGATCCTCTTTTAAGTCAATTTTGGGAACTAGGGTTTTGCTTAGTAAGTAAATGTGAAATTTTTACACATAGGGGTATACTTTGCAAATTCCTTGATCGATAACTTGTGGCTAGCGTTCGTACATGTAAATTTCCTAAAAACACTTGCATGACCCCCCAGAATCCATTTTTGTTGCATGTTTGGAATTCTATGCCTCAAGTAGGGATTCAATAAGCATCCCTAAAAGCCTATAGGAGGTGAGCTTCAACGTTCGATAGAATCATGACCGTGGCTCAGATCAATGAAACATTGAATCCATTAGATTCAGGACATCAATATATTTATAGGGGTGTCCCTCTCCTATGGCTCCCTAGACAAGGGATCATCTTTTAGGTCAATTTTGGAAACTAGGGTTTTTCTTAATAAGGGAATGCAAAATTTTTGCACATAGCGGTCAACTTTGTAAATTTCTTGACCGATAACTTGTGGCTATAATTCCCACATGTAACCTTCCTAAACACACTTACATGACCCCCCAGAAACTAGTTTTGTTGCACGGTTGAAATTCTATGCCCTAGGCAGGGATTCAACAGGTGTCCCTGAAAGCCTATAGGAGGTAGCTTCAATGTGCCATAGAATGATGACCATGGTTCATATCTATCAACCATCTAATCCAATGGATTCAAGACATTGGTATATTTTTAGGGGTGGCCTTATCCTTTGGGTCTATTGACAAGACATCCTCTTTTAGGTCAATTTTGGAAACTAAGGTTTTTCTTAGTAAGGGGATATGAAATTTTTGCACATAGGGGTCACCTTTGAAAATTACTCGACCTAGAACTTGTGTCTAGTGTTCCTACATGGAAAATTCATAAATAAACTTGTATGACCCCTCAAAATAATTTTTTGTTGCACAGTTGGATTTCTTTGCCACAGGTAGGGATTCAACAGGTGTCCCTCACAGCCTGTTGGAGGTGAGCTTCAATGTGCCATAGAGTGATGGTTGTGGCTCAGATCAATGAACCATTGAATCCGTTGGATTCAGGACATCAATATAGTTCTAGGGGTGGACCTCTTCTCTATATCCATGGACAAGGGATCCTATTTTATGTCAATTTTGGAAACTAGGGTTTTCCTAAGTAAGGGAATGTGAAATTTTTACACATAGGGGTCAAATTTTCAAATTACTTGAACAATAAATTGTGGCTAGTGTTCCCACATGGAACCTGCCTAAACACACTCGCATGACCCCCCAAAACCCAGTTTGCTTGGTTGGAATTCTATGCCCCGGGTAGGGATTCAACAGGTGTCCCTGAAATCTTGTAAGAGATGAGCTTAGCGTGCCATAGAATGATGTTTGTGGCTCAGATATCTATGTTTGACCATGAGTTACACATTTTAATCACACATAACAATGATACCTTATTAGTACATCTTGTTCCTAGCATTCCTCTTTAATCAAATTGTTTTACCGTACTATTGGGTAGGTTTTTACACTAGAGCATACAATAGATATAATAGAGAAATTTATAAAATAACGCTATGGAAATAATAGGGCCAATAAAGTACACCAGAGTTTTATCACATGCATTATTAGTCACATTCACCATATAAATGTATTAGTCATGCAAAGGGTTGAGCTAGACCACTAGGGTGTTGCTCATACTCTTTTTCCAAACAATACCTAGATATAAGAACTCTGTGTTTAAGTCCAAGTCAATCAAATACAAAAATTTTGCCTCAAGTACGTCCATTTCATTTTAGAAACAATAAGAACAATAAAAAATAGCAATAATGCAACTAATTAACAACTCGGGAATGGTCATTTAAAGTATTCAAGTCATTTGTAATTTTTTGGGGGGTATACAACTATTCATACACATGGTTTATTATGTGTTGTATTTCATGCATGACCTACGTGTGTTTTTTTGTAGATGATATATGTGCATCCAATATATTTGTTAGATTAAAGTCATCATTCCAAACACCAATTTAATTTATGTGTGCCACATAGGTGCATCAGTTAGGTGGGTAAGGTGCTTTTGTATTCCACTTAGTTAGGTCAGTTTCTTAGGCGCGTTGGGTGCTTATGTGTGTTAGGTATGTTTCATTGTTGTGAATACAATTTAACATTGTATATGAAATTCTATCATGGTTAATAACAATTTAAATGTACATTGTTGTCATTACACAATGTTGTAATTGTGCATTGTGTTAAATTTTTGAACCATTGATCTACATGCAAATTTGAAAGCTATAGGAAGGGAATTATGCAGTGGAATATTAAAAGAGAATGTACATTGAACAAGAAATTTGTGCCAAAAATTTTAGATAATTTGCACAATAATTTCTTAGATAATCATAGCATTAATCTTCATTCATTAATCAATAATACAATTATTATACAATAGATAGAATTAAAATGCTAACAATAGGATTCAAATCTATCAGTTCTAACTAACTGAATAGATAACTCAATGTGCCTAAATCACCACTAGAGCTCACTAGTCTAACTCCAGATGTATAAATCAGTCTACAATTAGTTAATTGATGAGGTAGGTGGGAAAAAGTCACCACTCTCCATTCATGCATGCAAAAATAGCACTAGGATAACTTGAAGTGATCTAATTGATTATTACTGGAGGTTAACTCAACATAAATGCTTACCTACCACAACCAACTGATGGAGGCTTGTAGTGGCACTCAGAGTGGGATATTATAATGTAGGAATTGTTCCAAGAGGCACATAAACGCATGCATGCACATGCAGTAAGTGGCATATAACCTCTAGGTGTATCCTCCACACTCTAGTACAGTAATAATAATTCCCTAATTTAGAAAAAATGACCAAATAGACTATATTGGACAAAGGAGGATTAATTAATCCTAACACCCCGCCTTAATCCTAACTTTGGACAACTTGGGCCTTGACAACTAGGACAAAAGTCACCCATACAATATAAATGAGTAAAATAAGGAAAATGGGGAAAACCTCAGGGGACCCCCACCCCCCCAACCCCTCAAAATAAGCAGGAATCAGGAAACAAGCTTTCATACTTAAAAGAAAAAATTTCTCTTTGAGCAAAAACTTGTGAAAATATTATTGCAATCTGCAACATTGTGAAGCAGTAATGCAGAATCTTGGTTATTTTGTGCATCAACATCCTGGGACTATGCATGTGAACCTCTCCAAACTCAATGTTTATGCCTGTAGGAATTTTCCTCTTTGGAAGAAGAGGAATATGCTCAACTGAATCTGGAACATAGACAATTGCAAGATGAAAACTAGACCCATGTAGAGAAACTAAGATCAACTGATGAGAGAGAAAAAGTGCTTGAGAATTCAAATGATGTGAGGTAAACCCAAGAAAATTATATGTTTCAGCCTTGAACGTCAAACCATATGAGGTAAAATCAGCGCCGAGTGTTAGGAGCAAGTGTGCAGGCGAACGTAGGATGTCTCCGTCTTTACTAGTATTGTGAGATGAGAATGTGATCAAGTAGAAATGTACAGAAGTCCTGGGAGCATGAAGAGACAATTATTGAGATCCATAATATGATATATCTTCTAAAATATCCAATGATTCACAAAATCCAATATCAACAAACTCATGAGAGAAAACAAACATTGAATCCCCAACAACAATTTTGAAAGAGACTTGAGGTACTTGATTTTTCACACCGAAATTGATGAGAACAACTACAAGCATGATTGGAGGCTCTTGAAACATAAAATTCGATCCAAATAAGGTCATATTAGATCCAAGAATGTGGAACAAAGTTTCCAAGTGCTCCATTGAGATGGAAGATGAACAATTTTCTCCTTCTTCAACAAAACTCTGAGTATTGGTGCAAGCAATCATGTAGGAATTTTCTAGAAGATATAGATGAATGAGAGTGAACAAATCACTCCTAAAATATAATATTTCTTCCAAAACATCCAAAGTATTACATTTATGCACACCGGCAACAATATTAGAGATAGATAAATCGAATTCCTCTTCATTTTCTGAAGCAATCACTGGAAAGCTTTGCACAAAATTTAAAATAGAAGAATCACTGGAGAATGACTGAGTATAATGGAAAGATACTTTTTATTAAATAAAATATATTCAAATGTATTCTTCTAGATCAGCTAAATGATAAGTCTAGATATCAGATCTCTCATAAACTTCTGGAGAAACAAGAGAAGGAGTCACTCCAAGGATACTTTCTTCAATTTGAATTGACTGTGATGAAGATTCTACTTCTTCTTAATTTTGAACAACTTAATTAGAGAGAATATAGGCTGATACTTTTGAATAAAGAAATCTTGTGGTGTTGGATGTTCTCTCCAAATTTCTAGAATGATCCTCATTGTGCTTGCCAAAGGTTCTATCCAATTCTGTCCAGAGATCCTTTGGGAATTCAATAGAATCAATAAGGTAGCGAAAGCTTGGGGGTGTGTGCAAGAATTTGGGGGACCTTTTAGATGCAATGGTGGAGTGAAGTCAATCACTCTTGATAAAAAAAATGAAATCATCCCAAGCAATCCCGAACTTGCCAAGCCTAGTCCCAAGGCTTCCAATAGGCATGCCAGTTAGGATAGTAAACCAAATCGCGCCTTCATTTTATTTAAGCAAATCACACCTCCATTTTATTCAAGCAAATCATCCCTTTGTTTTATTTAAGCAAATCGTTCCTTTGTTTTAGTGAATTAAATCAACCTCACGTTTTGGAAAACTTGTTTTTTTTTTAAAAACAGGTTGAGCCCGTCTTTTTCACCACATCGCACGGCTATTGGAGTTGGATAGAGAAAATATTGACTATGATAATGCATTTTTGGGTGTGCCAAAGCCATCCACCTTCACCTTTGGATCAACCTCCTATTTGTGAGGTATTTTCCTCATTTCTTCTCATGTTTTTTTCTCTTTGTTCATCAATTTATTTTCCCTAATTTGAAAAATTAAACCAAAATAAATTAATTTATGGACAATGGAAACAAAAACCCCAATGTAATTGGCCAATGGAAACCAAATCCCCAATTTAATCATAAAAATTAAATAATTTTGATTATTTATCAAAACTCATACCCAAAATTCACATGCCCAATGGAAACCAAAACCCCAATTAACTCATAAAAAACAAATGAATTTCACTATTTCCATATCCATATTAACAAGCATTCTTGTGATACCATACCAAAATTCACAAATATCCAAAGTTTGTCAAGCACATTGCAAGTTTGCATAAGTAATTTACATGCCCAGTGTAAACCAAAACCCCAATTAACTCATAAAAAACAAACGAACTTCACTATTCACATATATGTATATTCACAAGCATCATTGTGAATCCAAACCAAAATTAACAAATATGCAAAGTTTGTCAATTATATTGCAAGCTTGCATACAACTAAAAAAAATCAAGTAGAATTCATATATTCCCTAAAATACATAAACAAACATGGTAAATCCCTTGCCTCTTTTTGAAATATAAAATTTGGTCTTCCAAGAACATCAATAAACACCTTATAGTTTTGATGAAACTTCCTAATCCAAGAGTTAAAATAAGGTATAGAAGCTTCCCATGATTTTAACAAATATTTCCTCTTTAACGAAGGGTACTTTTTGGTTAAGGTCAAGACAAAAAAGTTCAACAATAGACTGTACGAATGTGAATATACATAGGTAGGTTGATGTGTTTGATTAAACATGCCAATCACATACTATAATACATGATGTAATCCTGTGGAAACCTTGCAACCATAAAATACACTATACACAATTGTGCATTTAAAGTCTCTCATGGGTATATAGAAAGAGGGCATAGAACTAAAATAACATCAAGTGGAATCCATACATGGCCCAAATTAAATATAAACAAAGATCTGCTAAATAGACTTTGGAGTCCAAAAAACATCACGCTACAACAAATAATTACATATCTAACAAAATCATTTCCTATACTGGGGTTTTAATCATCAATAGCACATTATGCCAATTATTCTAGGGTCTAGTTGTTGCCTCTACCCACAATCTGGGAGCTGGTCCTGCAAAGGCAATAGTCAACACCTCACAATTTCGATGAAACTTCATAATCCAGGCTTTAAAATAAGCTAGAGGAGCTTCGCAATCAACATATGCACTCAAGACACTTTATGTGCACATGCATACTTAAAAATTGGAATTAATAATTGAATTTAGGACATAAATATGAAATGAAAAAATGTTAAATGTTTATTCTTTACTGTAAAATTCAAGATCAATTTTTAAATTTAAATGATAGATTTAGTTTATGTTGTTATTTGTCATACATTAGTTATACAGTTTTTAGTGCTTAGAGATTTCATTATTTCATGTGTTTATATTTCTAATGATATTTTATTTGTATTTATGATTGTAGTGGCTATTGTGGATAACAATGTAGAGATACTGAGGGTTATTGGCCATTTGAGAGAGATTGGTTCTGCTTGGAGGGGTGGAGATGAGCTCTGCCACTCCTTGTCAGCTGATTCTTTGTTGTCTACTATTGATATGATCGCAAGATCGAATGATGCTTTGTATAGCATCGCATCATATAGGGAGAGGAAAAGAAAACAATACGCTGATGGGTTGAGCTACAATGAGGTAAAACAGCTCAAAATTACAAAACAACACATCTATACATTGTTTAGACTACCTGGGACGGATGACATTCCGGAGATCAACAAGCCACATATTTCTATTGAGTGGTGCACCTTTCTACCCATCAGAGACAATTGGATGGATAGGTGGTACATGGTTTTTGAAATTCCCCCTCTCAACAATAGGGAAGTACCATTGTACTTCCTCCGAAAGTTGTATGCATAGTTTGTGAGGGGGAAACATGTGAACTATTTTGACATATTGGGATTCCAGGGAGTTGGTAGGGGGATGCCCCAACACCGACCCAATCCTAGGTATAGAGATTCCAATCCACAGATACCTTCTCCCTGTGCCCAACTACCGAGGGCAGACATCCCTCCTGCACATGAAATGGTTTCCCAACAGGAGGCATTTTTTACTCTAGCTGGGATGGTCTCTCGACACATGAACACTATTAATTACAGAGTTCCCTCTTCCTCTGTTGGTGTACAACCACCAACTTCTTGTGTTGGAGGGACATCTATTGGAAGGGATAGATCGACATCCCATGTGCCTCAGAGCAAGCCACACGTCTGCACATCGTGTGGGGGACCCTGTTGTGGTCCTGGACCAAGACATGGTACCACTATGATGACTGGTGGTCAGGTACAGACATTGCTAAAACTCTATTATTGTTCAATTTTAAATTTTTCCATACTGTATGTAACATATTAAAAGATTCGTAATATATGCAATATTTACTCTTGCAGGAGATTGATGCCTCTCACAGGGGTGGCATTGCACCCGGTGTGGTTGTACCCAAGGCTCAAACAACCACCATTGAGGTAATATTTAAACATTTGTCATTTTTTTAATACATATCATTTTGTTAATGCATGTGTTAGTCTTGATTAATTTATTAAATTGTATAATATTTACAATTTTTGAAGTTGTAGGAACCCCACTTAGAACGTCATGCTGGAGATGTTGATATCAACGACATAGTCCAAGGAGGAATTTACGATTACTTGAAAAATGTAAGTACATGGGTTATGACTGAATCTTGTTCAAATTATTTAAATTTATTACTGTACACTCCTTTATAGATCACTAATATTTATAATTTTTAAACTTGCAGATGTTATTAGCATCTGAAGAGGGGAAAGAAATTGATGGAAGTTGTCACTCCCATGGGGGAGATATGTCCCAGGAAGGGGTAAGTATATTAAAACATGTTAGTTTTCAGTACATATTATTCCATCCATTCAACTCCATGTATGACTATGGTAACACTTTATGACTGCAGACATCATCGCAGATCCTTGCACCACCTCTTTGGTTTGGATCTCCCCGTAGTCCAAATGTAGATAAGGGGGCTGTTTACACTAGACGACCCTCTTCCTTGAACAGAGCAGGTGTTCATGAGGATCAACCTACTCATCTTATGGTAATGTACACACTTCCAATGGAAGTTGTTGGTTAGCTATGAATTCACTTCAGAAGTAGTTTTTCTTAATGTTATTTTCACATGTTTACAGCATCAGGATGTAGAGTCATCCATGCAAGACCTTAGTGGGGTTGTTGATGCTGCGGTCAATGTTGTATCTACAATAGGGATAAGTCACACTGAGGTACATCTACTTGAATATTTGTAAGTTTACATTTCATTTGTATTGTTTATGGACATGCACGATGTCTAACTATTTTATCATTTGGTGAATGTAGCCACACCCTGGTCCATTAGTGCACACAACTGAGGTTGATGTTCAACCTACGGCTCCTCTTACTACTGAAATGGTTTTTTTGTTGAGATGTTCATTTTTTACATAATTGATTAGTACTTTCTCATTCATGTAAATGTTGATAATTATTGAGATAATTGCCATATTTTTTTTTATTCATAGAGAAGCATTGCAAAGAGACTCTCTGCAAGGAGGAGGAAACTAGAGGCACCTATACCCCCGATGGATGTAGTGATTCATTGTTTTATTTACAATTGGGTCATATTTTAAATTTTCAAAATTTGTTATTGCTGGACAGTACTAGTTCAGTTACCTAATCAAGAAATATTGTCATTGATTTGTAGTCGCCAGAGATGCACAGTGGTCGTAGACAGGGGCGACAAGCATTAGGGTCCGGGAAAAACAAGATAAAGTTATATTTTTTATGTGTTAGTCCAGGAGAAATATGTATTTTTATGTACAATCTGGGTTAGAGTATAAGGGCATGGTCTAGGAAATATGTACTTTTGTTTGCACATGTACATCAAATATGTTTTTGATACATGTACATTGATAGGCCATAGATGGGCCTTCTATTTTTGTATTATAACTTTCATGATATAAAACATATTTCATATCAAGGCTCTTGAGATCTTCATGGTTTAGTCTTTTAAGTGTGATTATACACGTGTGGCCAAGAATTTGTCTATGTGTAATGTTCCCAATTTTTTATGGACTTTACGATTGCATGGAGATATCAGTTATAAATTTGATAACAATGCACAATCACAATATTACGTAATGACAAAAATGTACATTTTCATTTTTTTTTACCATGATCCAATTGCATATACAATATTATATTAACAATGTTAAATTGTATTCACAAAGATGGAACATACCTAATACACATAAGCACCCAGCACAGCTAAGCAACTGATCCAACTAGGTGGAATACAAAAGGACCTTACCCACATAATGACCTAACAAAATTTTAAAGGATGCATGAAATTGACACACCTAAGTGATGCACTTGTGTGGTCAACAAAAATTAAATTTATGTTTGGCATGATGTCTTTCATCTAACGAATACATGGGATACACATCAAACCTAAAAGATCCGATTATTATAAGGTTGATTCAAAATAATGGTTATGACTATATCCGACACATTATGTATATCCTACACATTATTTTATAATTTTGTTAATGTACATGGCATTTGATAAATGGCCTCGAGTAACAACTTTGAAAGAGACGAAAGTTATGTGTGATTTTATTATAGTTTAAGTTGATTAGATAAGTACTATTCTGAATCTTGTTTTATAAATTCATGTTTATAGAGTATTATTCGAAGCATTCGTAGTGTGAAGATATATATATTTTGTAATAATGGTGTAATAGGTTGGCTACTTGTTTCTAAACATAAACATGTTCCATTACATGGTTACTGACGTAATGGCATTGTCTCCTCCTGCATTTCATTGTACAAATGCTCACATCTCTTGGATGACCTAGCTAAATTAATATGGGAAACAACCTTCTTTTAAGTTTCCAGTCCCATGAATGATACGATATCCTAAGATCAATTCATCTCCACACAGAGATTGACAACTCCTTTCGCCTTGATTAAAACAAAAACAAAGAATATTTCTTGCTTGAAAATGATGGGAAATAAGTCAAGTTAAACACCTCACAACAGGTAAAATAATTATTGACAGCTACGCATGGAATAATATTTTGCAACAAGTATTTTTTCAAGAGGGGAATATCTACAATCACCTTCAAGCTGACCTCTATGTGCAAAAATTCCACATTCACTTACTGAGAAAAACCCTAGTTTCCAAAATTGAGAAAAAAAAATGATGCCTTGTCCATGGACCTAGAGTAGAGGACCACTCTAGCACTATCCCAATGTCATGAATTCAACAGAGCTGGTGATTCGTCAATCCAAGCAACAGTCATCAATCTATGGCACGTTGAATCCCACCTCCTACAGGATTTTAGGGACACCTGTTGAATCCCTAACCGGGGCATAGAATGGAAATCATGCATCAAAAAGGGCTTCTGGTGTGTCGTGAAAACATGTTTAGGTAGGTTCCATGTGGGGATGCTATCCATATATTCAAGGTCGAGGAATTTGCAAAGTTGACCCTATGTGCAGAAATTGGACATTCACTTACTGAGCAAAACAATAGTTTCCAAAATTGACCAAAAAATTGATCCCTTGTCAATGGAACCAGATTAGAGGGCCATCTTAGCACTATCCTAATTTCCTAAATCCAATGGATCTAATGCTTCATCGATATGAGAAATGGTCATCATTCTATGGCACGTTGAATCCCACCTCCAACAAGCTTTCAGGGACACCTGTTGAATCCCTACCTGAGGCATAGAATGGAAACCGTGCATCAAAAAGGGATTCCAATGGGTCGTGCAAGCATGTTTAGGTAGGTTCCATGTGGGAATGCTACCCACACATTTATGATTGAGAAATATGTGAATTTGACCCCCATGTGCAAAAATTTCACATTCACTTACTGAGCAAAACCCTAGTTTCCAAAATTGACGAAAAAAATGATCCCTTGTCTATGGACTGAAAGTATAGGGACACTTTAGCACTATCCCAATTTCTTGAATCCAACAAAGCTGATGGTTCATCGATCCAAGCAACGGTCATCATTCTATGGCACGTTGAATCCCGCCTCCTACATGCTTTCAGGGACACCTATTGAATCCCTAACCGAGGCATAGAATGGAAACCATGCATCAAAAAGGGATTTTAGTGGGTTGTGCAAGCATTTTTAGGAATTTTCCATGTGGGAACACTAGCCACACATTCACGGTCGAGCAATATGCGAAGTTGACCCCCATGTGCAAAAATTTCACATTCACTTATTGAGCAAAACCCTAGTTTCCAAAATTGACCAAAACAATGATCCCTTGTCCATGGACCCAGATTAGAGGGCCTCCTGTAGCACTATCCCAATGTCCCAAATCCAACGGAGCCTATGGTTTGTCGATCCAAGGAACGGTCATCAATCTATGGAATGTTGAATCCCACCTCCTACAAGTTTTCAGGGACACCTGTTGAATCCCTAATCGGGGCATAGAATGGAAACTGTGCATCAAAAAGGGCTTCCGGTGGGTTGTGCAAGTGTGTTTAGGTAGGTTCCATGTGGTAACACTAGCCACACATTCATGGTCAAGGAATTTTAAAATCCGACCCCTATGTACAAAAATTGGACATTCACTTACTCAACAAAACCCTAGTTTCCAAAATTGACCGTAAAAACAATCCCTTCTCCATGGACCCAGATTGAAGGGCCACCCTAGCACTATCCTGATGTCCTGAATCCAATGCATCTGACAGTTCGTTGATCTGAGAAACGGTCATCACTCTATGGCATGTTAAATCCCACCTCCTATAGGATTTCAAGGACACCTATTGAATCCCTACTCGGGGCATAGAGTGGAAACCGTGCATCAAAAAGGGATTTCGGTGGGTCATGCAAGCGTGTTTATGTTGGTTCCATGTGGGAATGCTAGCCACATGTTTACGGTCAAGAAATATGTGAATTTGACCCCCATGTGCAAAAATTTCACATTCACTTATTGAGCAAAACCCTAGTTTCTAAAATTGACCAAAAAAATGGTCTCTTGTCCATGGAACTAGATTAGAGGGCCTCGCATAGCACTATCCTGATGTCTTGAATCCAATGGAGCCAACGGTTCGTCGATCCAAGCAATGACCATCATTCTATCACACATTGAATCCCACCCCCTACAGGCTTTCAGGGACACTTGTTAAATCCCTACCCGGGGCATAGAATGGAAACCGTGCATCAAAATGGGCTTCTGGTGGGTCGTGCAAGCGTGTTTAGGGATTCCCGTGGAGAAAAAAATTATCGGAGTGAAGGAGATAGTTATCAGATTCAAGGAGATGTCCTTATAGGATCAAATTCGAGATTCAAGGCAAATAGACATATCCTAGATAGAGTGGTAGATAATGGTCTTGGGCTATAAGGCATGAGTCATGTAAGGATCAATATAATAAAACAAATCCATTATAGAATTCTATTGAATTTATCAATCTATCAAGTGCTCAATGTATCAAACTGTAAATAATCAATGAGGCCATGAAACCAAAATATTTGACTACCACATACCTAACTAGCTACCTGTGGTCATTCGACTAGACCATCAGTATCACCTCTAATAGCAACGATATCCTTTAGCCTCTCATGCTTGGAGTAAGGAAAAAAATATCGTGACTTTGATGAGTTCTTGTTTGGAATTGTTTGTAGCTGGAGGTTTATGCCAATAACTAAGTTTGTATAATGGTATACAATTTGACCTAGTCTAAAATATTCAAATACATAACCTTTTTTCTTTCGTGTGTGGGAAACCCGTGTCAAATATTCTCCTTTGATAACCATCGACCCAATTGGAAAATCATTGCCCTCGGAGTTGCTTAATGAGGTAGTGAGGGTCTGCTTCCCATCCAAGCAATTTTCCAGCCAATAGTTAGTGTGCCATTCATTGTCTCTCAAGAAAACCACTGAGTATATGTTCCCTGCATAAAATAAAGTGCAGACCTAGGAGTCAGATAACTAAACACACCTAGTCGTCAAACATTTCAAAGTTATCAACATAATAGTCTAACATAGTTGTATGAGATCTGAAATGTGGTCATAGTCATGTAAAATACTCAACTGGCCCTCCTCCAACTGGGATAATTCTGCAGTTACTTGTCGACCAATGGGGAGTGATACACGATCCCAGTTGTCCCATTCACCACTGCTACATGGATAATAAAAACAAGAGAGTTTTCTTGTCCACATTTCAACTATAGCATTGTATGACGTCCTAACTGAATGGAATGCATGAGTTCCTTGGACGGTCTTGCACTCATATAGGTGTGATCGATCTACATTGACCACCTCCCAAAAATATCTATGTACATGTGCTTTTTTAGATGATTGGTCTTCTTTCCTTCTAGCTCCCTGGCCCATCATTGAAGAACACCATGCAACGATGTTCTTTGCATCTCGGATGAGATAAATAGTTGTGAATTTCATCTCTTGCCTATGTAATGTAGTCTTGATGCATGCACCTTCTCCATCATGTTCCCCTTTTCCGTGTCTAGTCTCAAAATAGTTCCAAATATGTCGCACCTTATGTCTCTTATGGAGAATACACAACCATTGGAAGACACGGGAATTTTTGAATTGCCATGCACAACCATCAAACCAAATCCAATGTTGTTCCATATGTATATGGTTATCCTCCAAGTGTTTGTAGAACAATTGAAAGCTGTGTTGTACAAAAACCAAGTCAAGACACCTGTCATCACTTATGTAAAAGTGATACTCCTTCAATATAACCCTGTTCTCTTCAGTACTATCTGCCCCATGTCTATAGGTGATATGGACCATTATGTTGACCTGATCTGAGTGATAATATTGACTCTGAATCTCGTTCTGTGGTTGAAGAGTGTATTTTTCCACAAAATTGACCACTGATAATATAATTCCAATAGGAAATGTATCCCTGCACTCTCTAAACTGCTCATCTTTCCAATGAGCCACATGTACATGCTTTACATACCGTTGTGTCTTTTCAAAGAATTCCTCCATGAAGTTGCATACGAGTACCTGGTAGATCAACAATAAAGATGTACATATCAATAGGTTGTTACATATATGAAGTAGCAATAGATGAAGGAAAAAATACTATTTAGGAACTCATTGCTAACCTGAGAGGTGACCAATTGTATTTTTTTCCTTTCATTCCCTCCACCGATATCATACGTGACATATTTGAATGACTGCAAGTTCACTTCATGTCTCCCAAGTTCATGCTCATCGGTGACATATATGCATTTGTCCAAAAATGCCATTCCACCACACCTTGGGAATGTCCCATCTACGTAGGGCCTTTGATAAAATGTGCAACCTTTTGTCCTTCTACACAAGATGCTATGGATAAACTCTCTAGATGATGTCAGTGGCAATGTAGTTGAGCATTCCTGCAAAAGAGTGTTATGAAAAACACGCAATATATGTATATATGTGTCATAATAATAAGCGTACTCAATGTGATATCGACAACAACATGTGTTACGAGTTGTGTTTATTTTAACATACCATGGTTTGCATTTCTCGAAGGATCTTTGGCCCAAGTTAAGTTCATTATGTTCATGCCTAAATCTCTCATATAATTCTATTTGTGTCATGTCAAGAAAATGTTTAATGTGGGGCTCACGATTTCTTGAAGCCATTCTCAATTTTATTACATCTTTTTGGTTGGATGAAGGTCTACTATTGTCACGCCAAAACTCTTGTACCAGTCTCTTTACCACATCAATGAGCTTCATATCGGAGCATGGCAACCTACCAACGAAGGACCAGACATTTTTTTTACTAGAGTCAAGTTGCTCTCTTCTAGAACAATACCTACAGAGTGCTTTGATATCCAATCCTACAAGTTTGGATGTAGGCTTAAGAAGGCGAAGGGCCCTAGTGCTTTTGTTCACAATTGATTGTGACAACACATGACGAGCTGCATTGCAATCCTTTGAACGAGATTTCTTTCCAAAATTACTAAATCCATCTATCAAACTTCTGACAACATAAGAACTTGGTTCAAAACTATTTATCATCTTTATCCTTAAGTTTTTCCTAACAACAGTCATAGACCTAGATTTTAACAACGATATAAATAATCTACATTTATCTCCATCACATTTAGAATCAAAATAGTTCGCAAGTATCTGTTGAGCTTGATATACAATACTGCATTTAGACAGTGTACCTTCAAGCGAACCAATGAGACTTTCATCGATTTGTATATGTTTTGGAGTTCTTCGGCGTGAAGTTGCTAATGGAGGTAGGGAGGTTGGAATTGCACCCTATACCATATCACTCGGTCAGTCTAGAGTTTGAACATGAGCTTCATGTCCTTCCATGTCTTCTTGATGGTTGGATGGTGGAATTTGGAAATCCTCTTGGGTGGTCTGAACAACATTGTATTCTTTGAGCATACCTTCAGCATTCAATGTCTCTCTAACTTTGTCACTTGTATACCCACTTTCAATTAAATCTTCAAAGGTTTTAGGTGGCCTTAATGTGCACCTACGTTTTACTCCTTGATCAGTGCCATGCAGTGCTCGTTCTTCTACTGATATAGTGAATGAACGCCCCTCGAGCGAATGCTTTTGTCTTTCCTGATGTGGATTGGTAGGAAGAACTATGGCATCCTCAACAACCGGAATTGGTTGAGTGTCCATAGAGCGTCTTTGATTGGTCATGTCATTTCTTTTCTTCTGTCTAACTTCTTCAAGGATTTCATTGGGTATCCGCTTCCTTGCTGATTTTCTTGCTCGATTGCGTGAGTTTCCCATGACCACAACGATCAATGATATATATGGTTTCCTTTGCTAGCTCTTCGTTGGAAAACTACCCAAGCTTGGTTTCTTTCTTGCTCAATTGTGTCTAGATACTCAAGATAGGGGGAAGATCGGGAAGAATTTTTCCTTATTAGCTCCTCAATTCCAAGGAAAACAATGGTAGAGATGCTCTATGGTGCTCCTCAATGGGAAATTCCCCAAGCTTGGTTTCTTTCTTGCGTAATTGTGTCTACATACTCTTGAGCTAGGGGGAAGATTGGGAAGAATACATTTCCTTTGCTAGCTCCTCAATTGCAAGAAAAACAATGGTAGAGATGTTGTATGGTGCTCCTCAATGGGAAATTGTCCAAGCTTGGTTTCTTTCTTGCTCAATTGTGTCTACATACTCCACTACAGTGACCAAGTTAATGTTGCCTTTGCTAGCTCCTCAATTGTAAGAAAAATAGTGGTGGAGATGCTCTATATGGCTCCTTGCTCAATTAATGGATTCTTTCTTGATCAATTCATTCTTTATTTCTTGCACCTCAATGTATACCATGCTCCAAGCAATACTTAGAAACTTGTAGTCGAGATGCTTGATTCACAAAACAATTATGTGTGAAAATATGGTGAAGAAGATAATGTTCACGCACTGTCTGTAACCTGAATTTGCGTGCGGACTGTCAAACCTATGAAAATGTGTTTAGACTATTTCTCGGACAATGACTGCTACTGTTTATACTAAGAATAAACGTGCACGCGTTATTGTTAACTAAAATGGGGGCACGTTTTACTCTAATAGAATTTTGGAGCATTTAAGAAGGTAGTTGCACGGCTAAGGGATCATTCAAGGTTTAGCGAGGATTAACAAGCACTCCCTTAGTCTTTGCGCCTTAACATCCCCCCTTTCTTCAACCTAACTATATTGTTTTACAACTCTAGGGATGTGTAATAAGGGGATACATGGGGATATGCGTGTGTGAGAGAGAGAGATAGGTTAGGGGGTGTTAGTGGTAATGGGAGACATATGAATGTGTATGTGTGTGTCATAGAGATAGGTTAAGGGGTGCTAGTGGTAAGGTCTGACATAGGGATTTGTGTGTGTGTGCCAGAGAGATAGGGTAGGGGGTGCTAGTGGTAAGGTCTGAC
>LPNX010413011.1:92455-112455 GCA_001517045.1 Pseudotsuga menziesii
GCGCCTGAGCCTTAGTTGTTCAAGCAATATTACAGAGATGTTTCAGTTGCAGTTGGAATTTCCGCGTGGTGTAATTGCCTCTTGACATGGGAATACAAAGAGTTTAGTGATGAGAAGAAATTCAAAGAGATTAGAAAGTGAATAATTGTTTCTTGCTTGCTATTCGATGAGAGATGAAGATTCTGTAACTATTTTCTGTAATGGTTTTGAAAGAATGAGAATCGACGGTGAATGTAATACATATAGATGAAAGCAGACTTGATAGGTGGGGCTGTTCGAAGGAGTATTTGCTGTGTAGAGTAAAAGGAACTCTGTGTCACGAATTGTCACAGAATGAACATGTGAATCATGAGTATGTAAATAGAGATGAATCTCAGATACAGAACAGTAGAATGATGATGAGGAGGCAGAGAGAAGATTTCAGAAACAAAAGAAAAGATTGCTGAACAGAGAAGATTGAACCTGATGAGCAGAAGAACAATGCTAAGGAACGGAGATATGATGCTGAGTATATGAATAGAACAGCAGAGCAGAGGAACAGAAGAGTGTGCTGAACAAGTTGAACATAATAAGAGGAGCAGAGAGTTGATGTTGAACAGAGAAGAGTGTTTGGTAAGCCAAGATACATCTGTATTGTTGTGATTTGATTCATTTGTAAAGTCTAGAAAGTAAGGGAGGTAGGGAGGTACTAGGGGAGACATTTTTGTCTTAGTCTGCAAGTGGGTGCTTGTAGAATTTGAAGTTTGGTGCCCTTACCCAGTTGGTGCTGGGTAAAAGTGAGAGTTGGTGCTCTCAGTAAGTTGGTGCTTGCATTCGGAGGTTGCAGCCTCATTGAGTTGGTGCTCAACTAAGAAGAGATGTACAGCTGATAAGCCTTTGACATCCTAAGAAGAAGAGTTTTTTTCTTAAGGGTTTCCTCGTGAAAAATTATGTGTGCTTGAATGATGTGTTGCATGCTTTCTGTTCATACATTTAATTCTAAATTCATTGCAAGAGTGACTGTCACATAGTTTCATTGATTCTCAGTTAAAAGAAGAAATTTGGTTAAAATTATTGATTTAACTAATTCACCCCCCCTCTCAATTAAATACCTGTAACAATTGGTATCAGTGCAGTGTGCCTTTAGTGTAAGGTAGATCCTGAAGAGTTTACATGGCTAGTCAATATGGTTCAACAAACAAAGCACCCATATTTGATGGTACAAATTTTGCTTTCTGGAAGATTAGGATGAGAACTTTCATAATGTCTCTAGGGGCAGATGTCTGGGAGATAGTAGAAACAGGATATAAGAAACCTGCCTTGGTTGAATCTAAAGATGAAAAATCAACCTTCACTTTTAATGCAAAGGCTATGAATGTTATTCTCAGTGGTCTAGCTAAGTCAGAATTTGTAAAGGTTATGCATCTTGAAACTGCAAAAGATACGTGGGACAAACTTGTAAATAGCTATGAGGGAAATGAAAAAGTTAAAGATGCCAAGCTACTGTCACATATACTAAAATTTGAACAACTGAAAATGAATGAAGATGAAAGTGTTAGTAAATTCTTCCTGAGAGTTGATAAACTAGTAAATGCTATGAGAGCTCTTGGTGGAAAAATAAAAGATGATGATACAAATCTTGTCCAGAAAATTCTGAGATCCCTACCTGATAGATTTAATCCCAAAGTCTCAGCTATAGAAGAAATGAGTGACCTCAAAACGTTAACTATGGATCAATTGCTGGGAACATTGATTGCCTATGAAATGAGGATTAGTAAAGACCAAAACTCATCTAGGGAAGTTTCTTTTAAAGATGAAAAGAGTACTGAGTCACATATGGATGAACTAGAAGCAAAATTTGTGAGAAGACTGAAAATAGGGTCAGGGAAATACAAAGGCAAATTTCCTTTCAAGTGTTTTAACTGTGGCAAAGTAGGGCATTTTGCTGCTAAGTGTCCCCATAAGAGAAAAGAGCAGAGCTCTGCTGATGAGGAGAGTTTTCCCAAGAAGAAATATAATCAAGAAAACAATTTTAAATATAAGAGGAAAAGTCTTTGTGTGAATGATGATGAGTGGTCAGGAACATCAGATAGTGAATCTTCTCATGAGAGAAAAGAAAATGATTTCATGCTAATGGCCATAGAAGATCTCGAATAGAATTGTACAGAGTATGAAATAAATGATGAAGATGCCACTGTAGATATGGAGGGAGAGTTGATGAGTGCTCTAGAAGAGATTGATAGACTAAGATTAAAGAAACAAAAACGAAAACAGGTGTTAATCCAGTATGAAACTGGTAGAGAAGACATCACTTTAATAAAGCCGGAACTTGAAGAAAAGAAAATTGAAGAGTCTTTAAAACAACAGTTAGCTGAAAGTAAAGTCAGATGTGAACATCTAGAAAAGGAAGTTGTAACTATTAAGAAAGAGTTAGAAAAATATCAAGCCCTGTATCATCAGAACATATCCAGCATCAAAGATTCAGAGGAGCTAAACAATATTTTGAACAGACAAAGAGCTCCACAGATTAAGTTTGGCTTAGGGTATGGTCAAGGTGGAAACAGCAGTAACCCAGAGAGTAAAGAGTCATCTAAGGTGATTATGTTTCATAGTAGCAAACAAATAGAAGTTCCCAGCACAACAAAGGTTGAGACATGTAAAGAGAATAATGGAAATGAATCTAAGGGTACTAAACAGCAAGAAAATATGGTTTTAAAAGGCAAGTCTGTACCGTCAGAAGTTCATGGAAAAGAGCCACATAATAGAGTAAAGTACACAAATCAGAAATTCTGTTGTGAACATCGTAACTCAATGTACTATCCTTTTAGAAATCAGAAAAGAGTTAGGTATGATAAATCCTTTAATGGTTATTGTTTCTGCTGTTCTAACTTTGGGCACAGAGCTGCCAATTGTTTGTATAATTTCAGAAATGTTCAGAGAAGAATGTCAAACTATACACAAAGGATGCATCAATCAACATATAATCATATGGGTCGTATCTCTCCACCAGCTGTTAGAAGAAGAATGCAAAACAGAAATGCTAATCCGTTTGATCTTCTATACAACAAGCCTGAATGTTACATATGTCACAACTTTGGGCACAAAGTTACAGACTGTAACTTGAAAGAGAACAAAATAGAACGAAGCATGAAACATACAGCTGAATGTAACGTATGGAGAAAGAAAGAGAGTTCTCATTGTAATCTTGCGCTTTCAGTTCAGAAACAGAGGAGTCATTGGTACATTGACAGTGGTTGTTCGAAACACATGTCGGGAGACAAAGAGAAGTTTATCACTCTATCTGAACATAAAGCTGGAAAGGTAACGTTCGGTAATGATGCTCCAGGAAAAGTCAGAGGAAAAGGAGTTGTAAGTCTCAGCAATGGTAAAGGGAAGGCTCAATATGTACTCTTTGTAGATGGGTTGAAGCACAACCTTCTTAGTGTGAGCCAAATGTGTGACAAAGGGTGTGAAGTCTTGTTCACTGATAAATACTGTAAAATTAGAAACGTTTCCTCAGGAAAGCTAGTTGCCAAAGGAGTAAGAACAGGGAATAATGTTTACGTTTTAAAGGAGGAAAAAGAACAGTGTTATCTCAGCAAATACGATGAAAGCTAGCTGTGGCACAGAATACTGGGACATCTTCATTTTGATAATATGATAAAGCTCAAAAACAGAAATGCAGTAAGGGATTTTCCAGCAATATTTATACCTCGAGATGATGTATGTAATCCTTGCCAAATTGGGAAGCTAACCAGGACTCAGTTCAAATTGAAGAATGTTTCTTCTACAATTAAGCCCCTTCAACTTGTTCATCTAGATTTATGTGGCCCATCAAGAAAAGAAGGTACTGGCAAAGAAAACTATTTTATGCTGGTAATTGATGACTATTCCAGATTGACTTGGGTTGCATTTCTTAAGGAAAAGTCTGAAGCGTTTGCCAAGTTTAAGATCTTCAAAGCACTGATTGAAAATCAGACTGGGAGAAAGGTTAAAGCGATCAGATCAGACAAAGGAGGAGAGTTCAGCTCAAAACAGTTCAAGGAATTTTGTGATGAGCATGGAATTAAGAAAGAATACACAATAGCAGGAACTCCTCAGCAGAATGGAGTGGTGGAAAGGCAGAATAGAACAGTTCAGCAAATGGTTAGATCAATGATGAAGGAGAAGAACATTTCTCAAGGTTTTTGGGTGGAAGCTATTCATACAGCTGTGCACATCCTTAATAAATCTCATTTGAGTCCAAACAGTGATAAGACACCATATCATTTATGGTTTGGAAGGCCTACAACTATTAAGCACTTCAGAGTCTTTGGGAGTAAATGCTATATCAAGAATAATGATGAAAATATGGGCAAGTATGATGACAGAGCTGATGAAGGGATCTTTTTAGGATATGCGACAGAAAGAAAAGGCTATAGGTGTTATAACAAGAGGTTGCATAAAATGGTTGATTACATAGATGTAAAAGTAGATGAATATTTTCATGGAAGTATCAGTCAAAGGAATGATGATGATTCATGTTTGGAAGAAACAAATGAAGAAACAGAATAATAGGTCCAAGAATCCCAGAAGAAAGAATCCGATTTATCAGAATATGAGGAAGCTGAACCTGAACAGCACACTGTACAATCTTCTTCCAGAATAACTAGAAAGAATCACCCTGAAAGCCAAATCATTGGTGATGAGAGTAAAGGAGTTCAGACTAGAAGGAAGATCTTACAGGAATCTGAATAGTCCCATATTGCTCTTCTCTCTACAATTGAGCCCCAATGTTTTAATGAAGCCAGCAAAGACAAAGATTGGGTAGCTGCAATGAATGAAGAACTGGACCAGATTGAGAAGAATAGCGCATGGGAACTGGTTCCTAGGCCATCAAACAAGAACATCATTGGATCTAAATGGGTATTTAAGAATAAATTAAATGAACAAGGAAAGATTGTAAGGAATAAATCCAGATTGGTGTGTAAAGGATATGCTCAAATGGAAGGGCAAGACTTTGATGAAACATTTGCTCCTGTGGCCAGAATGGAGGCAATCAGAATGTTTTTAGCTTATGCATGCCATAAACGTTTTAAAGTATATCAAATGGATGTCAATTCAGCATTCCTTAATGGAAATATTGAAGAAGAAGTGTACATGGAGCAGCCTGAAGGTTTTTCTCTCACAGATAAACCCGATTATGTATGCAAGTTGAAAAAGGCCTTGTATGGTTTGAAACAAGCACTGAGAGCATGGTATGCCAGACTGGATAAATACTTGCAAGACAAAGGATTCAAAAAGGGTTCTGTGGACAGCAATTTATATATCAAACATGAAGGTGATGACTTGTTGATTGTACTAGTTTATGTTGATGATATTATCTTTGGCTGTACTAACAACTCTTATGTTCAATGGTTTGCTAAATCAATGCAATCTGAGTTTGAGATGTCAATGATTGGAGAGATTTCTTATTTCCTTGGACTCCAAATCAGTCAGAAGCCTGAAGGCTTATTCCTTTCTCAAGAGAAATATCTAAAGGAGATGCTAAAGAAATTTCAAATGGAAGACTCTAATCCTGTGAGTACACCCATAGTCAGTGGTTGCAAGTTGAGCAAAGATGATGCATCATCAGAAGTAGATCAAAAGATGTACAGATCCATGATAGGAAGCCTGTTATATATCACAACATCCAGACCGGATAATATGCATGTTGTAGGGATGGTAGGAAGGTTTCAAGCAGCTCCCAAACAAAGTCATTTGCTAGCTGTGAAACGCATATTCAAATACCTGAAAGGTACCTTGTCCTATGGTTTGTGGTATCCCAGGAATCAGAATTTTCAACTCATATCATATTCAGATGCAGATTGGGATAACTGTGTAGATGAAAGGAAAAGTACCAGTGGCGGAGCATTCTTCTTAGGACAGTCTTTGGTTGCCTGGCTAAGTAAAAAGCAGAGTTCCATATCTTTATCCACTACAGAAGCAGAGTATATCGCTGCTGCTACCTGCTGTACTCAAATTTTATGGATGGTGCAATCCCTTGCTGATTTAGAAGTAAAGTATGCCAAGCCTATTCCCATTCATTGTGACAATACCAGTGCAATAAGTGTTTTCAAGAATCCTGTTCTCCACTCTAAAATGAAACACATTCCAATAAAGTATCATTTCTTGAGAGAACAAGTGGCTAATCAAGCTGTGCAGCTACATTATATCCCTTCTAAAGAATAGATAGCTGACATTTTTACTAAGCCTTTTCCCACAACTTAGTTTGAATATCTAAGACAGAAGCTGGGTGTTCAGTCAATGTCACAATGACCTATGCATTGTGTAAGGGGGAGTCTGTGTTGTTTATGACTGTGCACTTTTCAGATTGCTGGTTCTTTTGTTTTTATCTCTTTTATGCATCTTGTCAGGGGGATTTTCTGTAATCAGGTGTGCTTTAGTTGCTTAGATTTCCCTTTTCCCTTGATGTCAAAGGGGGAGAATGTGAACAGTTGTTGTAGTTGCTGATATTGCCATCAATGCCAAAGGGGGAGATTGTTGGAATATTCAGCAGAAGATGGTGTTCAGTGGATGGAGTCTAGTGTTCAGTTGTATTGTTGGCATTGATGGCATTTTGTAGCTGTGTGTATTTATTCTATCAAATGTTTCTTTATGACCACCACTATGAAAATCTCTTTGTTTTTTCAGTGACCATCGAAGTTTTTTGGAGAACATTGAAAGAGGCCGCAGATAAAGGCATCATGGAATGGAAGGAAGCACTGAGAGAGGCTGCAGATATTTCTGGTATCATCGTCAAAACGAATCAAAGTGACTATGGGATGTATTTGGAGGAAATTGTCAGAAATGTCTTCACAGAGGTAAAACGACGGGAACCATTGGAGGTGTCTACATACCCAGTGGGGCTGGAGGAAGTGGCCAAGGATTTCCAAGATAAAATTGGGTATCAAAGAGAGTTAAAAGAAACAAAGATTGTGGGGATTGCTGGAATGGGTGGCATTGGGAAGTCGGCCCTCGCAAAACATCTCTACAATGTGAAACGTTTTGATTTTACTCGATCTTGTTTCTTGTTTAAAGTGAGAGGAAGGGATTTAACATCGTTGTAGGAGCAGCTAATTCATGATCTGTTGGATCATGATTTCCATATGGATAACACCGTCTAGGGAAAGCGTATTTTGCAACGTAGTCTACCAAAGCTCCAAGCTCTAATTGTTCTAGATGATGTTGATGATATTGAGCAAATCGACAGTCTTCTAGGTATGGATGCAGTGGGATCTGGTAGTCTCATCTTTCTTACATCTCATGATAAGGATTTATTAAGAAGATCTTCTCCAAAAGCTATATTGTATTATGTAAAACCATTAAATAGACAGCATGCCCAAGAGCTCCTTTGCCGCCATGCTCTAGTTCTACCAGAAGCAGTTCAAGGATTTGAAGATTTGGTGGAAGAATTCTTAAAAATTTGTAGTGGATTACCTTCATCCTTAAAATTTTTAGGCCGACATCTTGCAGGAAATGATGACAAAACCTATTGGAAGGTGTAGGTGAAAATTTTTCTAAATAGCTGCCAGATGATCAACTAAATAAGTTAAAAATGAGTTACGAGGCTCTCAGAAAAGAAGAGAAGGAGATGTTTTTGGATATTGGGTGTTTCTTGGTGGGCGAAGACACAGATCTAGCAGTTCAAGTCTCATAGGGATTAGGTTATTCCAATGTCAGATACTGCCTTGAAAGTCTCCGTCTAAAATGCCTTGTGGAATATAATTATGACATGGAGTCTAACGGTGATATAAATTACAAGCACAAGCTTTTCCGAGTTGTAATGCACAATCAAGTTCAGGGATTGGCAAGACATATTGAGAGAGAGGATTTATTCGAGTTCGCAAAGTATAAGCCCCTGCGCCTTAGTTGTTCAAGTGATATTATAGAGATGTTTCAGTTGCAGTTGGAATTTCCGCGTGGTGTAACTGCCTCTTGACATGGGAATACGAAGATTTTAGTGATGAGAAGAAATTTGAAGAGATTAGAAAGTGAATAACTATTTCTTTCTTGCTATTTGATGAAAGATAAAGAGTCTGTAACTGTTTTCTGTAATGGTTTTGAGAGAATGAGAATCGACGGTGAATGTAATACATATAGATCAAAGCATACTTGATAGGTGGGGCTGTTCGAAGGAGTATTTGCTGTGTAGAGTAAAAGGAACTCTGTGTCATGAATTGTCACAGAATGAGCATGCTGAGCATGAGTATGTAAACAGAGATGAATCTTAGATACAGAACAGTAGAACTATGATGAGGAGGCATAGAGAAGATTTCAGAAACAAAAGAAAATATTGTTGAATAGAGAAGATTGAACCTGATGAGCAGAAGAACAATGCTAAGGAACAGAGATCTGATGCTGAGTATATGAATAGAACAGCAGAGCAGAGGAACAGAAGAGTGTGCTGAACAAGTTGAACAGAATAAGAGGAGCAGAGAGTTGATGTTGAATAGAGAAGAGTGTTTGGTAAGCCAAGATACATCTGTATTGTTGTGATTTGATTCATTTGTAAAGTCTAGCGAGTAAGGGAGGTAGGGAGGTGCTAGGGGAGACATTTTTGTCTCAGTCTGCAAGTGGGTGCTTGTAGAATTTGAAGGTTGGTGCCTTTACCCAGTTGATGCTCGGTAACAGTGAGAGTTGGTGCTCTCAACAAGTTGGTGCTTGCATTCAGAGGTTGCAGCCTCATAAGTGTTGGTGCTCAACTAAGAAGAGATGTACATCTGTGTTGACGGGCCGAAAATTGGCACAATTGTCAACCGAGAGATAACCCGATCCGAAAGTTTTCAAAGATGCTCTCAGTCGTTAGGTAGTTTCCTCTGACGGGTTTAAGGCCCCGTTGCCTTCCCTAAACTACTCCCAGCTACAGGAAAAGACTCATAAAAGAAAAACTAAAACTACTGATTTTTAACTAATTCTATATTATACCTATGAATATACACAACGAAATGTTAACGATATTTAATGAATTAGTTTAATATATTACACAACTAACAGCTGGAATTAATCTAATAAAACAATTACTCTCCGAATACAAGAATATATAATTAAAGAAATTATTAACAGCTTCAATAAATTTACAAAAGTTACAGTATAAACACATGTACATTAATAACAGAATTAAAATGATAACTGATCGAAATATTAATGTCGGATCTGATCCAATATGGGTTTTCTGTAAAATTAATGAAGAGGACTATCATTAACCTAACCTAATTGTCCTATCCTGATCAGGAGAGAAGAAACATTAACCTGGAATAAAATTTGCAAACAATGCTACTGTAATCCTGAAAACATTCAGAAAAAATTCTGAAATTTAACAAGAGAACACAGTGAACAATTAAATCACATATATCATGATGAAAACATCAAATCTGCTATGTGACATATATCAGCAAATTAAAACTAGCATAATTCGATAGTTCAATATGATGTATTTTGCATAATTCATTAAAGAAATAATGACAAAACATAAAGACTGCAGAAAGAAGTGACACGATCAAACAATATCATAAATACATTTCCATAGTATAAAAACTGTAAATATATATATAGATATCACCAGTCAAAAGTGCTGTAACTGTCAACAAAAAATTGTCTTAGGTCACAGGAAATTATTACAGTGATCTTGCCTCGCCCTTTCCCAAACTATCAACCCCCCATTACTCTTTCCAAAGAATTGTTTAAATAGTCTCTCTTGGAAAGAAATGAGTCATTAACAAATCAAGCTGAACATAGAAATGTATTGCAAAAATCAAGGGATCAAGATACTTTAGGAGTACATATCTCTTAAAAGGACACCTAAGAATTTGAATTTCAAAAAATCACACAAAATATGAACATCGAATATTCCTCATCATATGAGTCACAATTGCTTCCTCCATTCCAGCCACGAATGCTCCACATAATCCTCATCTCCATAATCCTCAAATTAACCTGTTTTAATCATTAAAACAATGATATCAGAAAAAAATAAAAAAAAATGAATTTATACTTATCATCACTGTCAGGCCTAACTTTTTTCAAAGGATGCAAGAGAACTTGCAGGTGGCTGATCCTTTAGATACAGCATAGTTTGAGCTACAGAGGGAGTTGGAATGTTTGATTTGACCCAAATCAACAAACTCAGGTTCATTCTGTATTAGACATTTCCTGTTTTGTATTCTCATCATTCTTAAAAACAACATTCAAATTGAATATTCATACCAATAATCATTTCACATGCATTTATGAATTTCATTTGAATTGTATCAATCAAATTATCAGTCAAAACAAAAGATATGATTCCAATCATAAAATATAGACAGAATTGTTTTCAAACAACGAGCGGTTTATTTGCCAAACAAAAATGATATCCATTCCATCATTTCAACTATGTTTTTCATAACTTCAATCTACCGGAAACAAGACTGTCATTTATCAAACCAATGATACAAGCGCTGAAGCTTTAGTACAGAAATTTGTGTTTCGAACAAGGACGAGACTCAGTATCTAGAACTGTATAAAACAACGCAATAATTCCTCAGTATGCATCTCGCGTTAGATCATTTCAAAAACAAAAACCCTGAAAAGTGGTAATGTCATTAAACTTTCATAAATTTGTTCAAATGAATCATTGTTTCCAGAATTGATAAAGTGTAAACAAACCCTAAGAGTATTCCACTTTCTCATGGTTCAAGAATATTAAACATGCCCAGAACATATTACGGAAGTAATTCTGCACTATTTAATCATTATAACGATACATGACTCACTCAATTTCAGGAAGATGTGAACAAAATCGTTTCCAACAATCGATTCAAACCCCAATAGCATCATACCTATGAGTTTTTATGCATTTACACCCTACGCTGGCCACTGGATACCTGGCATTCTCGGCTACTGCAGTGATGATTACTACCATAATAACCAGCAGTGACAATTGGGCAATTACCTCCGTCATCAGTTTACTCAAACTCACGATGATAAATGCACTGGTTTCATCTCTCTGAACCAAAGAGCGCATTATAATCCTAGAGTTGAAGTGGAGAAAGAGAGGATAGATGCAAAATGAAATCTAAAAGGATTGAATGACCAAGACAAGACAGAAACAGAGTTGAAAATTCAAACACGTCACTTTGGCAATGCCGACATACCAGATCTGGTTTTCTTTATATTATTGCAACTCGCTATTGGCTTTGCACCTTTTCTTACTTAAAAGGCAATCACAGCTGTGCTCACTTATATCTCTGAAAACCAAGACTCGTGCTACTATTATGAATAATGGAATATCTCAATCTTAACGATCCACCTGCTCAATGATGGCAATGATATACATTTTGAGACAACCATATTTATCTAGATTTCAATCGGAATTTGGTAAGTCATTATCTTTTGTACTGTGCAACCCAGACTTAACCAAAACAGGAAACTTGCAAGAACATCAACAACAAAGATGAAATTCACAACAGAAATGAAATTCACGGTCATTTGTATTCCACGAATCGATTATTAAGTTGTATAGCAGAGCTAAACTTACCCAAAATTCGCTATTATCAATTTTAGCAGAACCAAATCGCCAGGTGAATTCCCAAAATGCCCAGACTGAGCTCTTCTTTACAGCATTTGAACTAGTACCATTTTCCAAAAAACCTAAGATGTGTTACGCAGACCAGAGCTTGGGAATTATGAACTTGGAACCAAAACCGAAACTAGTCCAGACAATAATGTGTGAACCGGACTGAGACATACTCAGTCAAACCCTAGGGATCAACGCGACCAGTCCAATTCCTTATACTCAGCAAAAGGAACTTGAATGTTGCTAAGCTTTCATGATGGTCAGAGCTAATGCTAAGGCCAGATGTTGCAACCAATACCAAACAATGGAACCCTAACTCATGTTTAGAGCACAAAAACTTGACAGAAACAGAGCACAAATTAAGAAATTCAAGATAATTTCAAAACCCGGTTCTCTACGAAGGCTACATATTGGCCACGGCACAAAAACCTGCGCTGCCTAATTTTGACTATAGAACGAACAACGGCTACATCCGAGCCCTTTTTCACAGAGTATAAGGTATCAAAACAAATACAAACCAACTACAATTAAGGGGCAAATTGCATTTGCCAAAGGTGCTGTAACGAAAGCAAATCGCCGTAGAGAAAATAAAACATAAAGCTGGCCTTATTATTCAGAATTAGGGTATGAGCTTTGATCTTTGTGGATCTTACCTTGTCGCCAACGAAGGGTATTTTGAGGGATTCCTAGGCCTGACGCCTTGAATCTGTGGTGGTGTTTTATATTTGTATTGACAACAACTCTCTCGACTCCATAATCAACGAAACGAGCACAACTTATTAGACCCGTCTCAAACACTAGTAGAAACAAAAAGTGTGTGCGCTCTTCCACATTACACGAATTATTCCTTCTCACATTTCGACTCTTTGACTGTCTAGTTCTCTCAACACAAATCGTATGCCAAAACTTGTCTTGGAGGAAACTTAGAAATTTCAAGAATGCTTGACAAGATGATAATGGAACTTTCCTTCTACAAACCTAGATCCTGAACAAGATGTGGCCAAAACAGTCTCTCGCAATGAAATATATCCAGCATTTCTCTAATGCCATGACAGAAACAGACCTTTGCATATTTCCATACTCGGAAATGAAAAATGGGTGAGTCAAAAGCTTATACAATGAAACAACCATTATGAGGTTTTCGAGACACGTAATTTCCTGTCACATACATCATGTGGTGCGTACTGAGAGTACCAAACTTCCATTAAGAAGCTTCGCGTTCTAAGAACAGGTGACATTGAAGCAGTTGGTAAGGCGACATCACATGAGATCGTATGAAAACGTGTCATCTCTTCAATGTTAAGTCATGTCGAATAATCATTCATAGAGAGATAGTAGATATCACTCAAAACGAAACTCGATAAATCGAATAGCTACAGAGATCACCCTATTATAAAAGTATGGATATGACATATTTCTTATGTTTGAATCATGTTGAATAATCATAGGAGAAATTAAAACGAAAATTCATTTGTCCAGCAGTAAAGACAAGTTGAATGAAAAGAGAATTTGATAATGCTAAGGAACCATATGATATAAAATGGAAGGAATGCCAAACAAATAGGGTAAAGATAGAATGGTTAGAGTATTTACATAATATTTTAATCATTATCTAAAATCCTTCACAGAATTTTGATAATGAAATTATGAAATATTTTAACCACAATGTTTTGATATACATCTATGACTCGACTGCCTTTTCGTTAAGCCTATGTTTCCATGAAGAATTGATCATCTCTTGGTTGAGACACGCTTTGAAACAATTTTTTGAAATTTTATCTTTTCAATGATAAAAATTTTATTTACAAAAATCAAAAGAAAATTATTACAAAATCAAAACCAAAAAGAATAATGAAAAATATCAAGAGAAAAGTCTCGTATGATAAATCTGTAGCTAAAATCTATAGAAATGTAATCTGTAGCTACAGAAATTTAGAATTTTTCAAAATTTTATCGGTGGGTTCCCTTTCCTCTGCTGCTTGGAAAGGGATCTTGTTGGGAGGACAACAAATGGTGACTTACGGGGCAAAGCAGTTATCTCTGTACAAACACACCATCTGACCAGATATCTTGAAGCAAGAAGAAAAGACTGCCTTCAAATCAAATTAAAACCTTTTAATACAGAAATCAGAAAATTGTGTCCTTTTGATAATGCTAAATGTTGGACTATGCTTGATTTCAAGTCTTTTATGATTATCCAAAGATTACTTTCAGGAATAGCATGAATTTTAGAGTTTTTCAGAAAATTCAAAACTCAGAAAGAAATTAGCTCTGGGAATTCAAAGAACTTCTGATAACTAACCAGCATTTATAGATTTAGTCCCAATACTACAGTTCTATCCCTTCAGCCAGCAGGCATCCATAGCCTCGAAAGGGTTAACTTTTAACCATCAATCCCAACATTCTTGTCCCAAGATAAAATTTCAACATATGAGCATTTAGGTCTTCTGAATTTATTAAGGGTAAGCAGCATTGGAAACTCTTTATGAGTATGGGATGACTTATGGATTCTTATAGTTTTGTACAAATATGGTACTTATGATTTGGAATCCAAATTGGTCACAGATGGAGCCACTCCAGCCAGCAGGCGTCCATAGCCTCGAAAGGGACCATCTTTTAACCCTTTTACCCAATGGCTTATATCCCTGGATAAATAAATCGAAGAAGGTTTCATACCCAAAATATTGAGTGCTAATCTATTTAAAGATCTGCATCTTATAATGGGGGAACGTATCTGGAAACTCTTTACAAGTAGGATAGCTTAAAGGACTTAGAGATTGCTGGTTTCGTATCTGACTTTCAATTGTTTTCCCAAAGCTGATTTCTGACTGAGTAATGATGTTCTTAGTAAGGATGAATTCATGATCTATTAATTTCAGCAAGATCTAAGGATAATAATAAAAGAAATAAAACACAAACTCATTCTTTGCCTAGTGTTCATCTTTTCTTCACAACAGTTTCAGTTCCTTGTGTAGATTTTCAAATCTAAAATGAAGACATTTTTCAAACAGCTTGATTGTTTTCTGCAATCAGATTGTGAGCTTGTGACAAATACAGCTTCCCAAAATTCAGAGATTTTCTAGTTTTGAAGAAGTCAAAAACAAAAATTCAGCAGAAAATAAAGAAAGAAAATCAATCAAAATATTTACAAAAATAAGATATATACAGAATCTGCAAAAGTTTACTTTCAGCAGGTTACTGAAAGTAAGTTTTCAGAATTTCACCATTCACTAGATAAGTTCAGAATCACCTACCAGTGTTTGCTTATTAAAAATAACTAAGACCAAATGTAAATCAAAGTCTCCTAATTATACGACTAACTTATAGAAAAGTTAGCAATGACAATGCTTGTTTTCTTAATAAATCATGAGGGGTTTGATTTAACCAGGTCTTATTTGAAAAGAAAGAAAAAAAAACTTGTAAAAGGTCAACTATAGTTTTGCAGTTATGAGATCAAAAAATCTTCATTCAAAACATTCCATATCAAAGTTTTATAACTTTATAATTAATAATATGACTGGGACATGAATGTTTTTGGAAATAAAAATAAAGAAAAACAAAAAAATGAGAGAGGGTAAAGAATATATCCTTGTAGATGTTTGTGGCTGTCTCATTTTCAGCTTCAATACTTTTGTTATCTTCATACCTGCATTTATTGAAGAAAAACAAACATAAATTAATCTAAATTATAAAACTAATCTAAACTAATAAAATAAAATATATACAGAGTAAGTAAATGTGTATTTCCAATGAAGCCATTTGCGTAGCTTGAAACCTACCAAAGAAAACAAGTCATGTATGAGTATTGGAAATTGGAATACTTAAAAACGAAGAGAAGAAATTAAATCAAATTTTGTATGTACACAGCATGAAAGATGATATGGAAACCTTTTGATAAATGATTCCTCCCACCATGTATAAATTGGATCATAAAAATCGAGTTGAGGGAAAATAGATTTCTCGTGAGAATCATGACTGAGAAGAATCTCATCAGGAGTATGATTCAAAATTCGTGAAAAGGATTCAGTAAAAAATGTATCTTTTAACACAATATTATCATGACTAAATTTAAAAAGAAAAAAATGACATTTGGGTATAATTTTGAAATCAAATACGTCATTGTGTCTCTTAATGTGAAGATTAAAATTGATATCATTGGCTTCAGATATGATTATCATGCTGCAATGGAGAAAATCAATGTTCAATACATCATGAATAAATTGTGCATCCCTTTCAATATTACAAATTGAATCATAATCCTTACTGACAAAAAATGAAATAGATGAATGCGCATGAGTCTGATGAGTGATGATAGTAGAAAGATTATGATCTTCTTCATGGAAACTTTGAAATAAATCATAATGGATATCAAAATGTCCTTCATCCTCAAAAAATGTATTTCTTCGTGTCTTATCAAAATCTGACCATAATGGAGTATTTCTTAGAAAATCATTAACATGTAAATGTAATCCATGATCAGCAAAAACATCAAGATACAAAGAATAGTAAGATTCAGAGTATAAAAAATTAAATGCTTCTCTGTTGGTATGATTTGTATCATTGACTACTTTAACAGAAGCATCATTAATAAAACTCTAATCTAATGAATTTTGCGAAGGAATGAAAAGAACTAACTCATCATGAGAAGAAGATAATGAAATTATATCATCACTACATTCATTTGAAGAATCAAGAATTTGCCATTCGTCTTCCATTGTAGTGTAGACAACAAGAGTTTTAGAATTATCACTTAATGCAAAAGTTGAATCATCATCTTTATCCTCTTGTTCTTGAAATTGCATGTCGTAGGATTCTATGATTTGTTCATTTTCAACAATTTCATTTTCAGTAGTGAAATTAAAAAGAATAGATTCTAAATCATCTTCAATTGATGAACTAACATGCATGCTATCTACTGCAGATTTTTCATTCTTTTCCAAATCGTGAAAATCAGAGAGAGAGGTAAGATAGAGAAACCAATCCAATGTGTCATTTTCAGAAAGCTGGTGTATCTCACGAAACCTGCAACATATTAACATAAATCTGGAAAAGAAATCAGCAAGAGATTCATCTTTATGTCTACGAAGATTTTCTAACTCAAAACCAAGTTTCTTATAGCTATAATCCTCATAAGCATTAAGAAATAGTGTCGTAAAATGTTTCCATGAATGAATGGATTTTGCTGGCAAGAACTTAAACCAACTCAGAATTCTTCCTGTGAAAGTAGTTGCAAAAAGTCTGCATTTCTCAAACTCATCAGAAAGATCTATGAAATCACAAAAAGAATTAAATTCCGAAAGTTGATGAGAAGCAGAAATCTTACCTTCTCCATCGAAGCTTAGTCATCGCAAGAAATTAGATATCTCTGGAGAAAAACGTTCACCAGATGTACGAAAACTAAAAGCATGATCTTCTTGCTGATCAGGCCCTCCTTCTAGCGCCATTGTTGACGGGCCGGAAATTGGCACAATTGTCAATCGAGAAACAACCCGTTCTGAAAGTTTTCAAAGATGCTCTCAGTCGTTAGGTAGCTGCCTCTGACGGGTTTAAGGCCCCGTTGCCTTCCCTAAACTACTCCCAGCTACAAGGAAAGACTCATAAAAGAAAAACTAAAACTATTGATGTTTAACTAATTCTATATTATACCTATGAATATACACAACGAACTGTTAACGATATTTAATGAATTAATTTAATATATTACACAACTAACCGCTGGAATTAATCTAATAAAATAATTACTCTCTGAATACAAGAATAGATAATTAAAGAAATTATTAACAGCTTCAATAAATTTACAAAAGTTACAGTATAAACACATGTACATTAATAACAAAATTAAAATGATAACTGATCGAAATATTAATGTCGGATTTGATCCAATATGGGTTTTCTGTAAAAATAAATGGAGAGGACTATCATTAACCTAACCTAATTGTCCTATCCTAATCAGGAGTGAAGAAACATTAACCTGGAATAAAATTTGCAAACAATGCTACTGTAATCCTGAAAACATTCAAAAAAAATTCTGAAATTTAACAAGAGAACACAGTGAACAATTAAATCACATATATCATGATGAAAACATCAAATCTGCTATGTGACATATATCAGCAAATTAAAACCAGCATAAGTCGATAGTTCAATATGATGTATTTTCCATAATTCATTAAAAAAATAATGACAAAACATAAAGACTACAGAAAGAAGTGACAAGATCAAACAATATCATAAATAGATTTCCATAGTATAAAAACTGTAAATATATATATAGATATCACCAGTCAAAAGTGTTGTAACTATCAACAAAAAATTGTCTTAGGTCACAGGAAATGATTACAGTGATCTTGCCTCGCCCTTTCCCAAACTATCGACCCCCCATTACTCTTTCCAAAGAATTGTTTAAATAGTCTCTCTTGGAAAGAAATGAGTCATTAACAAATCAAGCTGAACATAGAAATGTATTGCAAAAACCAAGGGATGGAGATACTTTAGGAGTACATATCTCTTAAAAGGACACCTATGAATTTGACTTTCAAAAATTCACACAAAATATGAACATCGAATATTCCTCATCATATGAGTCACAATTGCTTCCTCCATTCCAGCCACGAATGCTCCACATAATCCTCATCTCCATAATCCTCAAATTAACTTGTTTTAATCATTAAAACAATGATATCAGAAAACAATAAAAAAAATGAATTTATACTTATCATCACTGTCAGGCCTAACTTTTTTCAAAGGATGCAGGAGAACTTGCTGGTGGCTGATCCTTTAGATACAACATAGTTTGAGCTACAGAGGGAGTTGGAACGTTTGATTTGACCGAAATCAACAAACTTAGGTTCATTCTGTATCAGACATTTCCTGTTTTGTATTCTCATCATTCTTAAAAACAACATTCAAATTGAATATTCATGCCAATAATCATTTCACATGCATTTATGAATTTCATTTGAATTGTATCAATCGAATTATCAGTCAAAACAAAAGATATGATTCCAATCATAAAATATAGACATAATTGTTTTCAAGCAACGAGCAGTTTATTTGCCAAACAAAAATGATATCCATTCCATCATGTCAACTATGTTTTTCATAACTTCAATCTATCGGAAACAAGACTGTCATTTATCAAACCAATGATACAAGCGCTGAAGCTTTAGTACAGAAATTTGTGTTTCGAACAAGGACGAGACTCAGTATCCAGAACTGTATAAAACAACACAATAATTCTTCAGTATGCATCTCGCATTAGATAATTTCAAAAACAAAAACCCTGAAAAGTGGTAATGTCATTAAAATTTCATAAATTTGTTCAAATGAATCATTGTTTCCATAATTGATAAAGTGTAAACAAACCCTAAGAGTATTCCACTTTCTCATGGTTCAAGAATATTAAACATGCCCAGAACAGATTATGGAAGTAATTTTGCACTATTTAATCATTATAACGATACATGACTCTCGATTTCAGGAAGATGTGAATAAAATCGTTTCCAACAATCGATTCAAACCCCAATAACATCATACCTATGAGTTTTTATGCATTTACACCCTACGCTGGCCACTGGATACCTGGCATTCTCGGCTACTGCAGTGATGATTACTGCCATAATAACCAGCAGTGGCAATTGGGCAATTACCTCTGTCATCAGTTTACTCAAACTAACGATGATAAATGCACTGGTTTCATCTCTCTGAACCAAAGAGCGCATTATAATCCTGGAGTTGAAGTGGAGAAAGAGAGGATAGATGCAAAATGAAATCTAAAAGGATTGAATGACCAAGACAACACGGAAATAGAGTTGAAAATTCAAACACGCCACTTTGGCAACGCCGACATACCGGATCTGGTTTTCTTTATATTATTGCAACTCGCTATTGGCTTTGCACCTTTTCTTACTTTAAAGGCAATCATAGCTGTGCTCACTTATATCTCTGAAAACTAGGACTCGTGCTACTATTATGGATAATGGAATATCTCAATCTTAACAATCCACCTGCTCAATGATGGCAATGATATACATTTCGAGACAACCATATTTATCTAGATTTCAATCAGAATTTGGTAAGTCATTATCTTTTGTACTGTGCAACCCAGACTTAACCAAAACAAGAAACTTGCAAGCACATCAACAGCAAAGATGAAATTCACAACAGAAATGAAATTCACGGTCATTTGTATTCCATGAATCGATTATTAAGTTGTATAGCAGAGCTAAACTTACCCAAAATTCGCTATTATCAATTTTAGTAGAACCAAATCGCCAGGTGAATTCCCAAAATGCCCAGACTGAGCTCTTCTTTACAGCATTTGAACTAGTCCCATTTTCCAAAAAAAACTAAGATGTGTTACGCAGACCAGAGCTTGGGAATTATGAACTTGGAACCAAAACCGAAACTAGTCCAGACAATAATGTGTGAACCGGACTGAGACATA
>LPNX010413011.1:117648-181336 GCA_001517045.1 Pseudotsuga menziesii
CGTGGGGGTATTAGAGGTAGGGAGAAGAGGGAGTCAGGGGGGGACATAAAATAATAAAATTATTGGTATAATTGACAAAACAAGCACTCATTATAGTATTTAAAAACATGCTCTTGTTTTTCCTTGAAAGAAGAAGCCGTCAGAATCTTGAAAATTTAGGGAGAACTGCACCCCTGCCTGACGATAGAAGGGATGCCGTGTATAAACCAATTGTATAAATTTCTTAATCAACCACACAACCGTCATAATTTTATGCTTTCAATCTGAAAGTTGATCCACTTGATAATGCTACTCGATTCCACAAAGTTTGACATTGTGACCTAAAAGAACTTAAAAATAAATCTTTGTTTTCACCTAGGTAACCAAAATAAAGTATTACTTTAACCCAACTCATTTCTACCTTTCCCAGAATACTCTCCTAGTAAATTTAGCATTTTTTAGGCATATTTTAGCATTTTCTATCTAAAATGTCAAGAAGGTAAGCTTCAGGTGTACTGCAGTAAGGTCCAGACATAAGGAAATATTAGATATATCTTGATAACTGACCAGTCATAACGCTTTCTTATATCTACCTTTGCATACATATTAAGGTTAATCCATCTACTACTAAGGAAGGCAAGACAATAAACATAACAAATTCGACAACTTATAGAGAAAATTGGAGATTTCAATAATTGAAATTGAATTCAAGCCTTTAATCAATGATTATTCCCTTAGTTCAAACAAGACTTCTAAATCATGTCATGCCTCGAGCTCAAATTCCATTTTTTGGATAGAAATTATTCAGTTCACTCAAACAAAAGCTCATCCAAAGGAGTGCTTTGAATTTTGAAGCTCAATGCAAAGCAGACAGGGACATATGCATTCAAAATCATTAAATTCTTCATCTACCAACTTACCGTTTAAGTGTTGTAAAATATAACTACCCGCCACCATTCATTACTAGACTGAATTACTGACCAGAGATAATCACCGTGAAATGAAAGGAAATGGGGTAAGTCCCATGAAAAACAAATAGCCATTTTTTGAGAAACCATCATGAGAAACAATCCATTTTGTAAGAAATAGTTTTTCAAATCTAGAAACTGAAAGAGCCGTAGAAAACGTTCATTTTCGTCCCGTTTCTGTTTTGTCCCATTTATGGTAACAAAGATACCAGGTAAGTCATGCATTTCAAGGTTTTCTAATAAAAAAGAAATCTCTTCTAATGAAAAGAACTCATATGTCTATTGCATCTGTGATAATAAACTTATGAAATGATTTTTTTTTGGATATTATGAGAACCGTATATTGCTTGCTGAGTGGCGACACTGAATCAAAACATCAGTAGTGAGTAGATGCCATGTATTATGAGTAAAAAATATACAGGCATGTTTACAGGGATGGTCAGGTGGTGAAGAGAAGGCAAGGACTACCAGAGGACATTATGAAAGACATACATGATAAAGCTTGGAAGATATATGAAATAATATGGGCATGCAAATTATTAGAAGGCTTTAGAATGGTATCATTCATAGGGCCTGAGAACTTTGGTAAGACTACTCTTATTAGTTCGATATTAGGGTAAAATGTTGGATATGTGGGATTCACGACACATACTTTGGCGTCCACTCTTTACAGGTTCATTAATGCTACATTTATAATTGATATTCCTGGCACCGATGCGGGTGAATAAAGACCTAGTCTGTCGAAGGTTTGGGAATTTTATGCGAAGATCGCAAACTTGTGCATAGTGGTGGTTAATTTTGGGGGTGATGCTTCTGGAGCTGCACATAAATTTCTCAGTATTTCTCATTCATGAATGTGTGAAAATGTGGTAATAGTTATTGAATGGTTCAAGGAATTCTCCTGTATGGGTTGAGTACAATGAGAGAAAACTAAAGCAATAGAGAATGTGTTTTGCAGAAAGATATGGGTTTCCCATAGAAAGAGTTTTTTTGTCGGTTTCAAGTGTGAGAGAAGAGTTGGAGGAAATGACTCGCCATCTTCTCAAGAAGCGTCCAAGCATTATGATGAAGGAAGAAATCACAAGGGAGTTGCAATTGCTTCTTTGTGGAACTCAAGCAATTTTTTTCTAATTTGTCATTATATCAGGTACGTGTTTTTCTATATGAGGGTGGATTTGATATGGACTATTGCATTTCATCATTCATCAAAAAAATGATAACTCGTTGTTACACGTTATTTCACGAGGTGGGTTTTGAAATCATTGTTTATCCTGTTGGAAATATTAATTACTGGATGATCTAAATAGCATGTCAGTTTCTGTCAGACAGTCTGATAGGATGAAGATTTCACATCTCTTGTATATAAGCCAATGGAATTAAATTGCTGAAGTGAAGTTTTTTAGGTAGATAGTTCTTACAGTCTTTAATGTAAGTTGGTAGAATTTTTTTATAAGAAGAACAAGATTGTAAATCTGTAGTATATATAGAACAGAACACACACAGATGGAAGAGACAAACAAACAGATAGAGAGATACATGGAAGAGAAATGCGGAGAAGAAGATGAAAAAAACTGTAAATAGTTTGAATCTTAAGCTTCCATGTTTTGTGAAATTATTGAGAGACGAAGCTTTGCAAAAGGTGAAACATCCTTGCAAATTTCTAAGTTTGTATTTATGACTGTAGTTCTTTGTTATGTCGTCACAAAATATTTAAATCCATAGTTTATGGTTTAATGCAAGTTTTATTTAGCTACACATCTTCTCCATATTTACCCGAGTGAATGTTGTTAACAGTTACTGTTAGTGAAAGACATAAATAATCTATAATTATTTCACTTCGTAAAATTTCTAGCTATTTTTATCCACAGAAGAGTTCCACACAAGTCTTATTTAATATTTGGTTATATGATATTGTTAGTCAGTTGCAATATAGTTGTGTCACAATTTATCCCAAGTAACCGACGATGAAAAGTGTTTTTCATATGTCTTTAAGACTAGTAAATATAAATTTCTTTCGTCAAAGTGAAATTTGGTCGCATAGGAGTTGGTTGCAAGCTAAATCCCATCACAGTAAAAGCCAGTTGAAGCCAAGTCTGGTGAGGTAAAAAACAATCGAGTGAAATTTGCATCATAGTAAAGTTGTTAGAGTAATTCCATCACAAGTATTTTTGGTCACAAGACTTTCCATTAAAGTAAAAAGGGAAAGAAATTTTATGTCTACACGGTAACTAAAGTCTACTACTGAAGCAACCATCTTTCCCATATTTGGTATCAGAGCAGGTTTAGTAAAAAATATTGTCTTGAAAGGGAAAAATTAATTTCCTAAGGTAAAAAATGACTTCCACTTCTGGTAAGAATTATGAGTATTGGTCTCTATTAATGAAGGATTTTTTCAGAGGTCAAGATGTTTGGGAAATAATCCAAAATGGTTATACATAACCAATAGATTAGGCAACATATAATAATATCACAGAAGTTGAGAAACATGTCCTGAGGGAACAAAGGAAGAAACATGGAAACGATTTGTTCTACATACACCAAGGCATGCATGAAAGCATACTTCGAAGAGTAGCAGCAAAAATTATCGCTAAGCAGGCATGGGACACATTGGATACTGCATATCAAGGATTGAACAAGGTAAAAAATTCCAAGTTGCAAATTCTCAGAAGAGATTTTGAATCTTTGTCAATGAAAGAAACAAATTCAGTGGAATCATTCTATACTATAGTTGTTGGTTTGATAAATCAAGTGAAATATCGTGGAGAAAACATACAAGACCAAAGGGTGGTTGAAAAAATTCTTAGAATTATTCCCTTAAGATTTGAATCCTTGGATGTGACCTTGGAAGAAAACAAATAGATGTCAGTGTTTACCATTGATGAGTTGCAAGATTCACTCATCAATCATGAACACAGAATCAACAAAACAAATACATCATTGGAAGGTGCATTCATAGAACAGTAATCGATAATCCATGGTAGAGATAGGTGAGAAAGAATTCTAGACTCTAGAGGTAGAGGATGAAACTTCTCAAGAGGACGAAACAACAGTCCCACAGACTTCATTGGAAGAGGACATAATCAGAACCCCAGTCATCCAAGTGGTCACAGGTTTGATAAATAAAAAATTGAATATCATTATTGTAAGAAATTTGGTCGTTATGCATATGAATGCAAGAAGAAGTAGTATGACTAAGGAAGGAAAAGACAAAACCAGTTGACGAACACCAACACTTCATCGAGCATAATGTTGATGGCATGCACATCCCCAATT
Organism: Pseudotsuga menziesii; assembly: GCA_001517045.1. Lineage (NCBI taxonomy): Eukaryota > Viridiplantae > Streptophyta > Pinopsida > Pinales > Pinaceae > Pseudotsuga > Pseudotsuga menziesii. Next base: position 121,869 of record LPNX010413011.1, read on the forward strand.
GAATGCAATACCATCCAAGAAAGTCCATGCGACATATGGTATTGAGATTTAGGCTGCAGTAATCATATGTCTGGTAATTTAAATTTGTTTTCCATTCTAGATAATTCAGTTCAAGATGATGTTACATTTGGAAATAATGTCCAAGTCACTGTTTTGGAAAAGGTACTGTTGGTATTCTAACCAAATAGGGGGAGAAAAATTATATGCCTAATGTTTATCATGTCGAAGGTTTGAAAAAAAAATTGTTGAGTATTGGGAAACCCATACAGAAATGGTACAGATTCTACATGGAAGATAATCATTGTGTGATTAAAGACATACATACAAGAAACTCGCTTATAGAAAAAGTGCCAATGATAAGCAATCACTTGTTTCTATTGAGGATAGTTCCAGACATGAAAGGAAAGGAAAAATCAAGAGCTGCATTCAAAGCATAAAGTAAAGAAGCAATCGTACATTGCTACAAGAAAGAAAATTATAGCACTGACATTCAAGTTGTATTTCAAATAGAAGTTCAATATGATTCCTGGCCATGGCATTTCAGATTTGGACATCTAAATTTTGGTGGCCTCAAGCTATTGCACACAAATAATATGGTGAAAGGAGTTCCATTAGTGACCCAACTACCGTAGATTTAAAAATTGTTTAAGTCTTTTACTGGTTGTAGCCTGGTCCACCATATATGTGATTTTATTGTTTGAAGGATGAAATGCAAGTGCCTAAGCTAAATGCAAGTGACTGATAAACAAGAACCTCAAACGAGTTGCTTAGGTTCTTACCTCTCACCTTACCTAAATCTTTCTCCTCAACCACTTCTATAAAAGTAAATTAATTTCGTTCTAGTCTACTCTAAGCTAATCTATCCTATCCCGTAAGCAAGCAAATTTGCAAATTTGAGAGAAAAGGAGTAATGTATTGTAATTGCACATAATGAATTTTGTAGCTAACTGTTCAACTTCCATACACATAGTTGCAACATAAAGATTAACAAAGATAGCTTTGAAATAAGAAAGCGTTCATTACTCCATTTGTACACATAATTTTAACTGAAAAGAAAAATCATTCATCATTAAAGAAATATATATCATGGCTGAATATATATAATAGATCAAGATCTCCATAGTGGCTGGAAATGTCTGACATATACTGGAATCAAGTCACGAGAGTTGAAATCTCATGAACACTGGCACGATCAAGGAGGTAGCATATAAGAGATGCCACCAATCTAGAAATTATTCTACACAAACCGCTACGAGTACATGTCCTACTATGCGAATAGAGGTGTCGAGGTCGAACATAGTAGTCCATTGTCTGATTACCGGTCATTAATGTATACCGTTAACAGACGCAATATCACCCACCGATAATGAAAATGGGAATCAAGGTACTAGAGTGCAAACTAACAAGTTTGAATAAATGTGTTGAGGTCGAACACTTGAGAGGATCCATCGATCAAGGGACATTGATGTATTCCCAAGAAACTGTCGATGGTGAGAGAACCTGCCACTAATGACTGCAAGTCTCAAGGCACTCAAAATGACTCTAGATTCCAATCCTAGAATAAATGATCTGAAGTTGATGGGATGAAATCCGCTGGAAGGAGGGAATTAAGGAATCCCCCATCATCCAACACAAGGTACTCATCCAAGATGTACAATGTGGAAGGACTCGATCATAAGGTGCACGAACCAGTAACTGTACCGGGAATGGTCGACATGCAAAGTCAAGATAACTGAGGAATGGCCGACTCAGGTTTCAACTTCCTTCGAATAAGAGCATAACGGCATATGGTGACTGAATGAAGGCAACATAGACTCGATATGCAAACTGGGACATCTCTCTGACACAGGAGGCATCAACAAAGGCTCCATAGGGACTGGAAGCTTAACCAGTCGGTGGAGATAAACTCAAATAAACGAGTACACCTCCTAAAGTCAAACTATAACCCAACCAATGGATGTGATATACAGTGCTCTGTTCGAAGGCAACATGACTCGACAGCTGCCAAAGATAACATCTTTCCTTGTCCGGCTTTTTGGTTTTTTGATTTTTTTGGACTTTTTCAGTTATTTGAAAAGCTTGAAAAAAGAATAAACTAGCTTTATAGTTACAAACTAGGAGGAGACAAGTGTCATAAGGGAAAACAAACTAGTTCCAAGTAGTGGAACATACCTATGCTCAATGCAAGGATACATGTGTAGGATATCGACACTCGGTGGGAAATCCCCTCTTGGTAAAAAGGGAATCAAGCTGCGAAGGATATAAAAAATGGCTCTGCATGGCTAGACATGAGACAAGCTCGGGCTATATGGCTGAAACGCAATGTCAAGGGAGCCGGCATAAAGCTCAATAAGGCAGGAAAAGCTCATGATAATGCATTCACAACTTGACATAAGGGAGTCCTGAGGGAAATAGGCCAGCATACGATCAAGAGGAGTATGAGGCTCTTGTGAAATGTCATGGCAGTATTATACAACAGACTCCCACACCCTAAAGGAGAAAACGTCGGCATGGGCACCAAATGCAAATAAGGCGCTAACTAGGGTACCCATGTAAGGTAAAGCTCTACCACTCATATCATGCCATTTCTAAACTAGCAAGAAGGTTCCGTGACATAATAGAGTGGGTTCGTACCTAAGGTCATGGTGATATGGTCATAAGGTCATGCAAAATGCAAACGGTGGTGAACCTAACCTATATGCCAGTTTTAGACATGATACCTGAGATCGGCACAAACGGGTCAATCCAATGGCTGAAATGACACTGAAAAAGGTCTTCTACATCACAAATTATGTCAAAAACAGCCCAAAATGGTTAAAAAATGTCGAAACTATAGGAAAGGGGGTAAAAATTTTCAAATATTTGAAAATTTTTCTATAAACAGTAAAAAATATAAATCATTTGAAACTTTTACCCATTTGAGCTCTAATTTTCAATTGCAAATTCCAGGAGATCTAGCCGGCGGAATTCACAACCATTTCTTCCAGGTATTTACTCATGCTCTCCTCTTGCATTTTGATATAATTTTTGTAATTTTTCATGGTTAAATGAAGTTTTTAAGCCATCCCAAATTGTGCGCTACGGCCCACACGGATATCGAAGCTTTTTCCATGTATAGGGGTGGCTATACACGGAAAAGGGGCTAAAACCTGCGTACATACGTGGTTGTTTTCAAAACAGTCGCGTATGAGGCCGCGCATGTGCTTTTTCAGTAAACTAATGGGTAATTTTGCAATTTCTTTTGCAGGATGGTGCTAGAGTGGAGAGAGCGTGAGCATGGTGAAGTAGAGGAAGCAGTAAGGGCTGACTTAATGGCTCAACAAGCTCTTCGTGCATGCAGACTCTATAATTTTTGGTGTCTTGGTGGTTTGAGGGCCAAACCAAGACTGCTACAGATGTTGGTAGACTATTGGGATTCAGACTCGAAGTCCTTCCGTATTAATGGGATGTCCCTCACAATAGAGGTGGAGGACATATACTTTATCACTGGTCTTTCTAGACGAGGGGAGGTGGTGAACCTTCATTCCCTAGGTGGGCCAGGGGGTGGCCTGACTATCGATGAGTACATAGCTGTGTACTGCTACCCAGATACTAAGAAGGTGGGGAGTCAAGTCCCCACCAATTCTATACAAGTGCTAGGCCTAAAGGCCATATTACTGATGCTGGGCAAGATAGTAGGCTTAGCATCACTCCATCAGGCCTCATGGCCGCTGATGTTCTATGCGGTGGAGTGTATGAGACCCACCATCTATGACTAGAGTACCACACTACTGAGCAACATGAAACACTTGCTCAGTGAGTGTAAGGAAGGCATGGTACGGAACTTCAGGTTCAGCAGCATTCTGAGCACGTTTTTCTTCGAGCGTGTTCCAGGATTGAGCCCTAGAGTGGACATTCCTCTCCACGGGGTTCGAGATCTGGCCCAACGGCATTGGGCAGATGCTATGCGCAGACTGGGGGGTGGTAGGGTGGCCAACTCATATCCAGATGACTTCTTTCCATGGTGGCGATGACAGATAGTTTCCATAGATGACTACCCCTATGCAGGGATAGAATTCCAGGGGGATCCGGACATGCCATTGCCACCAGGATTGGCATATGGTGATATAGGTACCGAATCTTGACTCTCACTCTTTTTAAAAATTTTGAGTTATTTAATTTTTTTGTATTTTCTTGATTATTTGGAATCAAAAAGACATGTTTTTGCACGACAACACATAGTGACATCTACCATTTATGTGCAAATGTGGGACCACGGTGACCATAGGGCTTCCCTCATCATAGACGGAGGGGAAGAGGAGATGACATCACAGGTGTGGATGTAGAGCTAACACTCCAGAGCATTCATACCAACTTTGTGAGACTGACTCATAGAGTTCCCATGGTGCAAGTCAAGGACTTTCCTGAGGCCATGCAGCGATAGGTGGTGGGTGTACCACGCGCATGGGTGCATTTATTTCAACAGCTAGCTAGAGCCGTAGTGACGTTCCATGATCACAACCCTCCTCCTCCTCCATAGGATTAGACACTTGGGAGTGTATATGTTTTGTACGACCGTGTATTATATGATGGTGGCTTTAAAAGCCCCACTTTTGTATATGACACTATGTATTACCACATTTTTGATGTATATATATAAAAAAAGTTTTATGGTGATCAATTTATTTAATTACATGTGTAAAAATGTTTATGATTAATTTATTATGGATGAAGCAAATGCCAATCTAACACGTAGTTAGCATATGATTCAGCAACTTGATTATTATTTCTTGGAATGTGTATATATGTTATATTGTCAAATTGTCGTTCTAACAATCTCACACATAAGAACCTTCTCAATAACATCGGATCTCTAACATGGTACAAACCATTGAGTTGTGACACTACTAACTACGAATCAAGACGTACCTCAAGAGATAGAACGCCATGTGAAATGGCATCCCATAGAAGCTCAATAACGGCACTATATTCAGCAACATTGTTGGAAGATGGCCGTAGACATACACCTCCTGAAGACAGTACCTGACCCATAGGAGTATAAATCGCCCAAGCAGCAGAGGCTGAGTGTTGAGTGTGACGGCTTGCACCATCCGCGAATCCTATGTAGGTGGAAGATTCCATTGACATCTGCCAAAAGAAACGGAAACTAATCACAAACCCGATCACGATAAAAAAGACCTAACTATGAAAAGCTATACAATAATATACAACAAGCAGCCTTGGCTAAAGATCATGCATAGTATTTTTTGAGATAGAGCCCATTTCTAGGCTCCGCCAAAGCTATGCCTTCATAATCCACTAACTCATAGGCACCCTTCTCTAAGACATACTTGACCACATAAGGACCACGCCACATAGGATTAAATTTCCCTGCCCCCAAGGGTTCTTTCAATTGATCCCACAAAAGGACCAAATATCCTTCACTAAACACTCTTGGATGGAAAGACTTATCGTACTGGACCTTAACACAATGTTTATTAACTTCTAGAGCCACCAAGGCATCCCGACGCTGCTCATCAAGTTGCTCAAGGTGAACCAAACACTCCTCCAAAGGTGAAGTGTCTGGTAAGAGTTCCATAGCTAGCTTCAATGAAGGAATCTCGCATTCAACTAGCAAGATCGACTCCACTCCATGTACAAGCTGATATGGAGAAAAACCAGTGGCAGTATTAACCGCGGTTCAATATGCCCACAAAGCAGGATATAACATAATGTGCCAATTCGTCTTGCTTTGTGTGATGGTTCGTTGGAGAATGGATTTGAGTGATTTATTCACTACCTCTACCTGTCCATTCACTTGAGGATAGTAAGAAGAGGATTTCTCTTGCTTATACCCTAACTTGGATACCAATTCTTCCATCATATGGTTCTGAAAGTGCGAGCCATGGTCAGTGACAAGCTCTTTCAGAATCCTGAACCAAGTAATGATTTGGTTGAATACAAAGTGAGCGGCTATCTCACCATCTGATTTTACTGTAGGCATAGCCTCAGCCCATTTCATGAAATAATCAACAGCCACTATAATGTGATGGTTCCCCCCAGCCGAAGCTGGGTTGCAATCCATAAAATCGAGCCCCCACTTGGTGAAGGGACTGGCGGTGATAATGGGATGTAATGGGGCAGGTTTCGAGCGCATATTTCATGTGAACACCTGGCAAGGGTGGCACCTCTTGACCGCATCAACACAATCCTTAAAGATCGACAGCCAGAAATAACCTGCTCTCAAAATATTTTGAGCTGTAGAAAGCCCAGATAAATGATCACCACACGCCCCTCCGTGGAAATCATTTAGCACAACCTCAGCCTCGTCATGAGTTAAACAACGTCATAAAATGGAATCTACCCCACGGTGGTACAAATTATTGTCCACTATAAGGTAGTTCTTAGAGACGTGACGTAATCGTCGTCATTCATCTCACGAGAGGTGAGTAGGGGTCTTCTGTGTTTGTAGATATACTATGATATCTCCATACCATGGGTCTAACGTTGAGATTAAGAAGATGTGTTCATCAACAAACGTATCTTCACAAACCAACTCCTCGTCCTCGCTCGGGAAATCTGATATAAGCTCTGCAAAAATTAACGACTTCTTCGATTTTGCCGAAATAAATTCGAGATTGAATTCTTGCAGAATGACAATCCATTTATTATACTTTCCCCCAATCATCCTTCGTGTGAGGACAAACTGAAACAGATTGACATGGGCCACAACCAAGGTCTGGCGAAGGAGAATATAATGTCTCAAACGCTGAACCGCATGTACGGTAGCTAAAGCAAGCTTCTCAACATGAGAGTAATGAATCTCTGCGTCAATAAGGTTTCGGCTCAGATAATATATGACATGCTCTTGGAGCTCCTTATCCTCTTGAACCAAAACCATACCAATCGTCTATAAGGATGTGGCCACATATAATAGAAAATCACGGCTATAATCCGGAGGACTAATCACTGGGGCCGATGCTAGGGCTCGCTTGAGTGCATCGAAGGACTCCTGGGCTCGCTCATCCCACTCAAAGGGAGTATCCTTCTTCAAGAGACGCATGAATCCTCTAGTCAAATTGGCAAAGTTGACAACAAATATTCGTAAGAAGTTTGCCATGCCTTGCAAACACTGAAGATGACGAATGTTCTTCAGGGGAGACAACTGAAGTATTGCCTCAACCATCAAAGGGTCGATTCGTATACCCTCCTTCGAAACGATGAATCCTAACAAACGAACTGACTTCACGCAAAAGATGCACTTATGAGGATTTAATCTAACTGAATAGTGTCGGCATCTTTCGAATACCAATATCAAGTGATAGGGATAACACATTCTCATATGAGAATGAGCAGTGAGGTCATCCAAAAATACTTCAATAATAGACTTGAGATCGTGGAAGATCAAGGTCATCGCCCGTTGAAATGTAGCTCCAGTGTTTTTAAGGCCGAAAGGCATTTTCCGATATGAAAATGTTCCCCAAGGAAAAATGAATGCAGTCTTGTGTTGGTCCTCGGGTTTAATCTGGATCTGATTATACCCAAAAAATCCACCCATAAAGGAGAACACCTCACTACCCACACACTCATCCAAAATCTGATCTATAAATGGTGTGGGGAAGTTATCCTTAGGACAAGCACGATTCAAATCGTGGAAATCAGTGCATATGCGGATCGCTCCCTGCTTCTTATCCACCGAAACGGGGTTTGAAACCCACTCTGTCAAGGGAACGGGATAGATGAAACCGGCTTTGAACAGCTTCTCTATCTCTGCCTTAATGGTGGGTGCTTTCCTAGTATTCACGGCGTGTAAATGCTGTCGAATAGGCTTAGCATTGGGGTAATTCTTAATCTCATGTTCGACAATCTGAGGGTCAATACCTGGCATCTCGTCGTAAGACCAAGCAAAAATATCATGAAATTCCTTGAATAGCTCGGTATATTCTAGAATCTCAGCATGGGAACATTCTTCCCCAATATAGACATTCTCTATGGTGCCAGGATTGCGAGAGATGTTGATAGGAATCGTGGAAGATATGTTCGCCATGTTTCCATCATCCATCGAACCAGGAGAGATTAATGGAACCATAGGACTACCAACTCTCTGACTAAGAATATCCCTATAATCCTCATGCTCCAAATGGTCAAGCGCTGGAAGAAAGTACGATCTATGATGAAGTTCCTCCCATGGTGGCTCAACTCCCAACATAGCCTCGATAATCGCTTCATCTGAAGGGAAAACTGTATCAAGGTAGTCGTGGGCATGAGAAGACTATACTGCCCATGCCGGCAGCACATAGGGGTCTTCCTCCTCCGTCCGCGAAGAGGAAGAACAAGGCTCTGCAACATTCTTGAGATTAGCTTGATAAGCAATCATGGCTGCAAGCAACGGCACGATCGTCTCGATAGGCTCACTCAAAGTACTCGGTGTAGGAAGAATCCAAGGGTCTTCCATATGAGTCGTGCGAAAAGACACCGAGGTCATAGATATCAAAGCATTATCGAAACTAGATCCTATCATGAGGATCGGTGCAGGACAACTAAAGATTCCCATGAGGGATGGATACATGCCTACACCCACACTCCCAGTTGTCGGCTGAGAGTGCTCAACGATCGGGATTGAAGCTCCTGAAGATGCGGTAACAGACGGATTCTTGAATTACATTTGATCAATTGATACAATCTTCCTATTATGTGGAAAGCATACAACACGGAACAAGTAAGAAGCAACGGCTTGCATACTATACATCCAATTCCTACCTAGCAAGATATTGTAGTCAAGGGACGCATCAACCACCTCAACCTCTATCGCAATGATCTTCCCCCCCAAACGGACCTTAAGGGAAGGAAGGATGCCATGTGGCCTAAAATATCTCCCATCAAATGCAGTTAACATAGTGGCTGATTTAGACATCTCAGGAGAACCGAGACCCTTCCAACAGGACAAAGACATCACAGAAGCAACAATGCCCTCATCAATCACCGTTCGCTTGACGGTCATACCAAGACATTCTACATGCACCAAAAGGGACACATAGTAGGGCAAGCGAGGCTGATGTCCTGCGGTTTCAAATTTGATCATTGAGGAAGAATCATCTCCGTTCACACCAAGGGCAGAAAGCAATGCCTTCCTTTGTGAAGGACAACTCTGAAGCACTTCCAATGCAGACATCGCACAAGGAGTATGGCCCAAATCCTCGACAACTGAATAATTCTGGGTGGCTCGGGCATTTGGATTATGCCCTGAATGCTTAAGGACTCCCTTAGGAATGTGAGGTGCAGCCTCAGGTTTATCCGCAGGTTTCTCAATGCGCAAAGGGGTTCCTGGTGGATCAGGATATTTTCCTGGGCTGGGTTGTGATGAACTATAATCTTTCGCACGAGTCACAACCTTGGCAGCATGGACCATGTTAATGCACCCATGACAACTACCCTCTGGTGGATCATCATCACTAGACTGGTCATGGGACTTCGAGTTCATATTTTGGTTATGCGGTAAAGGGTTCGTTAGGACAGCTGGGCCTTGTGCTAAGAATCTCAAAGCTTCTTCAATCCGAGGGCACAAGTAAGTGAGGTGATCATCCTTACATAACTTTCAAGGGAATTTAACCTTACATTTCGCTTTCTTGTCCCCCCCAGCATTTCTACAGTTCTTGTCATTATTGTTAGCATTCTCATTCTTATTCCCACCCTTTCGATTATTATTTTTACCCTTTTTTCTATTTCGTCCGGGCTGCTGGTTACCCTTCTGGTCTGACGATTATACAGAAAGTACATTCGTTGTTTGGGAGGGTTGAGACGAATCCATAGCTTGTCCCAAAGCAGATTGGTTGAGTGACAACTGACCAACTTTTTTTGCAACCGAATCCGCAGGTTTTGCACTTGCACACCCCACAATGCCATCGGCATGTGGTCCAGGTTTTACTTTGGGATTGAAACTGGAACGAGGATCATTGGGAATAATCTTATACAACAAACTAGACTGAGCATAGATCAAGTCCAATTCCTGTGCCCTAAAAATCGCTTTTTCCTCATTCTTCACTCCGGATGTGGAAACATCCTTCACTATATATGGCAATAAAGGCTTTAATTAATCTCTTTCGTCTATGCCACTATTGAATATGATCAGAAATATGGGTGGCTTTATCTTTCCGAAATGTCAACAAGAGTTCAGTACCAACGTCATAGCGCACTAGTAGCTGGAAGTGATTAAGAAAAGTCATCACAAGGTCATCGAACAAAGTGAAAGCTCCCTTAGGTAACTCTATATACCATTTCGCAGCAGGCCCTGTGAGGGTGCATTGAAATAGTCTCAAATGGACTGAGTCCTGATGTAATGAATTCAAAGAGCACCAAAGGTGAAACGTAGTAACGTGTTCGCTCGGATCCTCTCCCAGTTTTCCTTCGAACTTAGGTATGTCCAAAGGAAGTTTGGTAGGGACAGCTAGCCAAGCCGGGTCATGAGCCACAAGATCGTTCGTAAGTCTCGATAAGTCAGAAAGGTTAAGTGTCATGAGGAAAGGGAGCCTAGGATGATGAGGTCGATGGACTGCTCCCTGGTTCATATAGGGTTGATTACCACCATGGCCTTGGCCATAGTGTCCTCCTCCTGTCTGACCCGTATAGGGTGGCGTGGAAGTACCATAGTATGGTGGACCTTGACTAGTAGGATCTACGAAGCCGTAATTAGGAGAGTAAGCAGGTTGTTGATACCCACCTCCATAAGGTGAAGAAACCTGTCCATACTGCGTCCCATAATAAGGTCCATAGGTCATCACATGCGATGCCCCATGAGACACACCATACGTAGGAAGATACGCTCCGGAAGTAGGGATATATGCCCCGGAAGTAGCAGGCTGACCTCTAGAAGTGTGAACATAGCCTCCCGAGGCAGCGGGAAGTATGTGAACTTGAGACACAATCGACCTAGTAACCGCAGTACGGACCAGACTTGTAGCCATATACCGGCTCGAAGGACCACGCGAATAAGGTGGAGGATGTACATTTGAAGAACTAGGGGCCGAGGATGAAGGAATCTGAGTAATAATATATGTACTACTGCCTATCGTCACTTGTCTCAGATCTGGTATCCTAATCAGATCACTAACCCTAGACCTAGGAGGGAGATATGATGTAGCTTCCACCACTGTGACGGAAGGTGCAATGTGACTAGTGCTCCCAAACCTCTTCGCATGGTAAGGAATGAGAGTGCCCCCAGGCATAGTGTTAGGCTCAAAGTCGGATTTGACATGAAATGTCAAATCATGTGCAGGGAAACCAGACGTGGCATAACTACCGTAGCTAGTGCTGGCAGGTTCAAAATGAGTCTCAGCATCTTCTGGCATTCCATACTGGTAACACGTCAATGGGGAATCCACCCTAGAGTGGGCAGGTCTATCGTGCAAGGTTCCTATCTCAGAAATCACAGGACCGAACTCAGCTAGGTCGGGTGAAGGATCGTAAGTAGGAGTGAATTCCCCATCATCTACACGAATGGGAGGAGGTGGTTCAGGAATATCCTCTGAATGATCTCCCATGGTGTGTGAATCAATGTGTGAAATAGTCCGCCTGGACTGTCTAGGTCTCTCTCCCAAAGGAGGAGGAGAAGCAGAAAGTGGAAGTCCTGCTAAATGACGAGAACGGCGAGGAACTGCACTCGAATCCACAATGACTCAAAAAATAGCAAAGACTCTCTATTTACGTAAACCCTAGGCCAACTATCGTGCACAGAGAAATCACTAATAAAATCTAAATCCAAATGCAAGCAAACAAGGGCTGGATAAGTGAGCTCCCTAATGAAGCAGGTATGCCTCGCCTAAGAGAGGCTTAAGACTCCCATACACAAAAAGCGGAGGTACGTAACCAATTATTGTAGCCCTCAGCTTCAACACGTAAAGCGACTATGCTGTCGGACTCCAACCTGGTCGGGACACCCGTAGAATAACCTCTACAAGTACCCCCTCGATATCCTAGGTAAGGCCACTAAGGTCACCTAAATATAATCAATGCTCAGGCGGATAGTCGCAGGCGGGATTGACCGTATGGGCAGGGTAGCAAAGCTCGAAACTCTCGAAAGAGCCCCCAGATACGAATAAAATACTGGAAATATCTCCAGCGCTACTCAGTTATGACTAGGGGTCATCCCAATCAATAACCGCTCACACTGCCTCGTGCTTAACTCCCATTTGAGAGGAGGATCCTGAGAACAATGGTTATACCAAGTATTTCACACACTCACCTGGACAGACACCTAGATGTTGTTGTTTAGTGATCTTGGAGAATTGACTTACAATGAACTATTCCAAGATCCTAAAACCTAAGCTTGTTGGTGCACCCTAGAAAAGAAAAGAGTGTAATTCATTTTAATTTAGCGTTGATTTTAGTTGGCTTTACTACTCAAAAAAGGGATATGATCATCAATTCTGTTACAAAGAGAAATTCCTATGGCTTGGGTTACCACAACAGACAACTTGACTCCAGAAATCAATCCTTTCCAATATGCAATAGAAATTAAATGTCTAACACTAAAGGATCAGACCTCGTACCTTATTCCGGATGGTTGAAGTAGATCCCGATTGAGCTTTCCAATATTCAGCTTGAATTGATATATTACTTTCTCAACAACAAGTAAACAATACAAGCATACTATATATCATGGTGTTAGATCTATTCTAGCAGATATAATCAATAATGTGAAAGCATTTGACATATTCCCATGGATAAAATATTCATTCAAATACACATCATTGGATAGGAAAAGATATTTCTATTAATACAAATTAGAGATTACAGGATAGATACAACCTCTGACGGCACGTCTACGAACTGGAGAAACTGAATCCCCCACTTGGGCCTCCACCACTTCAATCCTCCATCTCTCGATAGCAAGCTCACAAGCAAAAGGCAAGCTTGGGAAGAACACAAAAGTGCTCCAAGGGACAAAGGGATGCAGACTCAAGCATAAGTTCCAGCAAGAATGGACTATAGTTTCTTTGCTCTCAATTATCTCTTATGCCTTCAATGTACCAAGGGGATCCTTATATAGCTTTCAAAGGGATAATGAAAGGTCAAATCTGAGCGATCTCAAGGCATATGGAAGGCCAGGATTCAAATGAGTCAGATCCATGTCAAGGAAAACTCCAAAAGGATTTGGATTATGCACACATCCCGATGTATGCATTTATATGGGTCAAACCCGTGTATGTACGCACTTATAGGGTTAAAAGCCGCATATATCATTTTTCATATGTTTTTAGGGATGATCAGGGAAACATCAAAGGATAAAAAGTGGTCCATAGGGTCTAATGAGTCTGCAGTGGGACAAGGGAAGGCCATACAAAGTGTGATTCACCTGGAGTGGTGAAATCCTTTATAACAACACTGCAGAGATGCTTAGTTTTAAGGTCGTCGATCTATAGTCCTTAAAGCCTCCAATTGCCAAAGATTTCAGTTGGTCATGGAACCCATAGTCTTTTTGCTACCCACCATTGTGGCTGTCTAGTGAACTAACCGTCCGATATATAGTGCTTCCGCTCGCCGATAGGGTTTTCTTTCCATTATATTTTACCAAGGGTTCTTATATATAGTGGTGGAACATTGTTTATTATTATCCTGGTTGAAAAACGCGTCTGCCCTGTCCTTGTTGAATCGAACTGTACCACCGTACCCAGTTGTCTGATTTCCATTTGATTGGCTTGCTATCGTGGAGGTTCTTGGGTCGTCTCTCTGACTACATAGCATTTCTGCCAGGTAGGCCAGCCATGGTTTTTTCTTTTTTGATTTTCGGTCAAGTTGGTGATTCCCGCGATGAGAGCACTATATAGGGTCTCACATTCAAATATTAGCCATACTGATAGGGTGGTTCATGTTTAGCGAAGAGTTAGAATGCAGTCTGGTTTAAATGATGCGCTTTCTATCAAGGTTGCATTTTAGTGCAGACAGTGGACTCAGAAGATTTATTTTGCCTTGTCATTTTCTTTTATGCATTAATACTTTGTATAGTTTACCTATGAGAATGCATATGAAAGAGGTGAATAGGTTGTTATAGTTTTTCTTCATTCTTGAAAAACTAACTAAAATCTCAAATGGTCTAAGAACATGTGGTGTTTATGACAGGGTAACTATTTCAAAGGAGATATGTCTAAAAGACATAAGAAGAAGGCTCATGTTGCAGAGGGAGAACCAGAGGTGGAAATCATCACCAATGTGGATAGAAACAAATGAGGAAACCCCTGCTGAGCCACCAGTTAAAGATCGAAATAGTTTAAAGCAGGATTATGACTAATTGGAGTTTGCAATAAATACTACAGAAGAATGCTGGTCACATACAATAGATGCCAGGTTTTTGCAGATAAAAGACTGGATGCGATACCAGAACATGAGCTATTCATGGAACAACTACAGAAAAGGTATCAGGAAGACAAGCAGGAGATCCAACAAGTCAAGGATCTGGATGAACAAATTCTGAAGAATTCAGTAGCTCAGGTAGCAGTATGGCATCCACTTACTTGAAGATCAGCTGCGCTTGAGTCCGGCGAGAATAGAAGTAGTTAAGAATCAGGCTGCTAAGTATGAGATAAATATCCATTTCCTTGAACCCTCTGATTTTGAAAGCATAGGAGCATAGGCCCAAGCATGGAAAAAGTTCATAAATGACCAAGCGGGCCCTCTTCATAAAAGTGTTCTATTAATTTTTGTTTTAAATGTAATATATTGTATAAATTATGAGCACTCACTACAAGACAAAATTTTGGGATTGAAATGTTGGGGAAGCCCAAAAGTCATTTGGGGGTAGCCCAAAGGTTTTTCTTTTTTGTATAAATATAGGAGAGTTAGATGTAAGACAGGACTTTTTCCCAGATAGATTTGTGAGAAGTATGTTGTAAGAAGAACTATTTCCTTTTGCAATAAAGAATTACAAGTTTCCTGCTGGAGAAATCTTGGTAGAATGTTTCAAATGTTGTGCTATGGATCAGTTGAATGTGAACTATTTCATTTTCAGCTTATATCCATTAACTGTGAGATCCTTCTAACTCATTGAATCTATGTTCATGTTATGAATTCACTCTAGTTTATTCTGTGAAATTTCCACTGTGAGTAATGAAGGTTTTCATAAACAATAAGCTATCTTGTTGTTCATATATCTATTAACGTTCATGTGTTCTAAAATAAATAACAGCTATCTGTAATTTTTCTTAATGCATGCGCAGAAACACATTACTCATTGATAACGGATACTTTTTATCCCTAGGGATAGGTTAGTTAGTTAGTTTTAGTTTCTTGCTATGTGTGATTTATATGTGAGAGCTTTAAGATGAGAGGTAAGAACCTGCACATCACATTGTGACACTCCTCGTTATCTCTATCAATATGCATTTTAGATAAGCACTTGCACATCATACTTAAACACAAAAAAATAAAAATATACACGGTGGACCGGGCCATAACCGGTAAAACCTTTTAAATTTGTTACTTGACCTATGGTAGCCGGACCGTAAACCAAATGGATTCCCCATACCAAACAATAACGGGCTAGTTGGGAACGTTTTTTGGGGAGAATCCCTAACTGTTGTTACCTACAATTTTCCAGGCCTCAACATTTTTTGGCGCTAAAAGGAGGGCCACCAATGCATGGCTGGCCGAGGAAACTCATTTCCTCGAAATTATTCCACCGGTGACAGTTCTGAAAGTAGTTTGTTTCACAATCCAACTCCTAAAGAGAAGTGTAAAGAGCATCTGTATTCTATAGATAACGAAGTAGTTGATGATATAAGAAGATTTAATAGGGCATATGCGAAGAAGATCGGAGGATTACTAATTATTCCTGTCTTACCCAGAAGAGAATATCGGAAGAAAGATCACCCTCAGTTAGAAGATTCAATGTTGGTAGAAGACCTTGAAGAACTGGTAGAAGCATCCCTACAAGAAGTTGATCAACCTTTGAATCAGTTGGGCCCAGATACAACTTACTGTTGACCTATTCATACCCCTGTTCACTCACCACCTCATTCTCCACCCAGAATCATGGCTCATGTAAATGCAAACCAAACAAATCCACCACCTACTTGGAAAGCTAGGTCACCTTTAAACCTGGCACTTCCTTTACATGATTTGCCTCAAGCGTTTGAGAAAATGTTTCCTAAGTTTGACCCTAGTGAAAAAATTCTGGTAGATGATCATTTGCAAAGTTTTTACTTGGATATAGAAGGACTACGAGCTGGAGAACATGAAGATGTAGTACGGTAGATTATTTCCACATACCCTGAAAGGAGCAGCAGCCTCATGGTATTTTGCTCTTCCTGCAAATTCAATCATTGACTGGGACACATTTGAGAGAATATTTAGAATTAAATATGTAGTTCAGAAAACTCATGCAGCTTTAATGAAAGGGTTATGCGCTTTAAAGAAAGAAAGGAAGGAAAAGGTGCATAATTTCACTCAAAGATTTGCTGCTTATCTAAAAAAATTTAATGCAGCTGTTAAGCCATCTGAAAAAGTTTTGATTGAATATTATACTTCAGCTCTAGGTCCTGACTTGGCCATGTTTGCTAATATATCAGTCAAACCTACATTATCGAAAACCTATGAAGAAGCTGACAGGGTAGAGGCTGAGATGGAGAGCACAGAGAATTATCCTGCGCAGTCAGAAGAAAAAACTTTTGGTAAGAAACCTTTATTACTGACTAAGCCTAAGGATGAGTGATCATAGGATTTTGAAGGGATGGTGAAGATGATGCAGAATCTATCCAACAGAGTAATAGATTTGGAAAAATAAAAGGAAGCTAATAAATCATATAAGCCTTATTATAAAAGGAGGGAGGACAACAATCAATCTAAACCACCTCCACACAACCCCTCATAAATGAATTTAATCGATGTAGGTATGGATAATTTTTGTACTTCTCATCAACAGCCTCATTCTAAGAAGAATTTCTCTCAATGGATAAATTCTATGACTTTGGTAATGAATCAGTTATTGGACTCCAAATTAACAGAAACTGAGGAGGAGGAAGAAAAGGACAATCAATCCACAGAAAAACATGAGGATGATACTTTGGTTTTATGGGACTGTGTTTCATTGTTTGATACAGAAGAGGAAGGTTCTCTAAAACAAGAGGAAACATCAGAAACAAATGTGACAACCAGAAGTCAGGGTTTGTTAAAAGGAGACAATTCAATACTTCCGAAGATCAAGAAACTTCAAGATAATATGAAGAAAATATAAAGAACACTACAAATGTTAAAATTCCAGAATTTACCATTACAAGTCAAGATCCTAAGTAGATTAACATGCCTATTAAGCCTATTGAAGACAAGGTTGATAATGTCAAGAAGAATCTCAAAGAACCTGAGATGGGGTATGATATTGTGGAAGACATTAAAAAGGCTAAGGAAAATATCTCATTGTTCGAAATGTGTAATGTACCTCAACAAAAAGAGAAATTGTTAAAAGCACTTGAAGTACTAGAAGAAGAGATTCCCACTGACAACCAACCTGAAGAAGAAGTTGTTGAAGCAAGTGTGGGAGGTAAGTATAAGTTTAAAACTCCACAATTTCTCCTAACTATTGATATTTTCAACTATAATGTGCACAACTATTTAGTAGACTCAGGGGAATCAATCAATGTTATGCCACTGTCAGTCTATAAGAGAATTAATGGACAGCCTAAACCATCCACTTAGCAGGTTCAACAATTAGACAGGACAGCTGTAAAAGTAATAGGAGAAATGGAAGATGTTCTAATTCGCTTATCTGCAAATGAGAAGGTATGTCATTACATCGATATTGTAGTAGCAGACATACCTGATGTTTATGGACTTGTTTTGAGTCGATACTGGTCGGCAAGGCTAGATGGATACTTCGCATTAGATTGGTCACATCTAGGGTTGCCTCATAAGGGAAGTCCCAATTAGATAAAAATATTACGAGAGCCTAAGATGAAGTACAATGTTACTCAGTTGGAGGGAAAAAATGAACCAGTGAATTCTGTGTTGGGAAATTACTTCATTGAAATGGAACCAGGAAATTACCAAGCTGAAGAAGCCAGCAGTATATCTGACACCCAACTCGATCTCCTTCAATTTTTGACGATCTGATGAGATTGACTGTAAAATATTAGATTTAGTTTCAAATGAAGTTTTTAGTTCAAGTTCATTAGAACTAGATAATGGATAGGCCCTTTTTAATTTGCAACCGATCCTAGCCCCTCAACTTACAAGTTGCAAGATTTACAGGCGTGGGAGGAGAACTTACCAGTTAATGGTTTAGTTCTCAAGCTTTATTTTTCTTGATTGATTTTTATTTCTTAGTTATCTTGTACATAAATAAACTGATTGGTTTGTTTTGATTTATTTTATTTTTTGTTAGTTAGATTTTGATTGATTTCAATAAAAAAGCACAACTTTTGGTTGCATGGACTTCATCAGAATTCTGGATAAACTAAAAATCTTTGATTATGAAACTGTGTACTATTGATTTATTTGAAAGAAATCCTTCTAGTTTAATAGTTTTCCTAAATGGATATGAACACATTGAAGTCCTACTTAATCCTTGTAAAATAACTCAGAATCAAAAGGTCTTGAATATTATTTTGAGGCTCCATCCATCTCACATTAAAAATGTCTTAGGGGGTGATAGCAAAAGACCCATGGAGAGGAAGAAGGGTAAACAGTATATTATATTTAAAAGATCCCATGCCAAGAATTGAAAGCCAAAAGGAAAATAAGAGTCAAAAAATTCCTAAGAAAGTAATATGTATCAAAACAAAGTACTGAACCATACGAGTACAAGATTTCCAAAGTTCTTCTCCGTGTGTGAGCTGGAAAAATCAATACATCTCTCACACAAAAGGACACTATGGATAGAGGAGCCTGAATAAAAAATTTAGAAAGAAGGCACGCAGGAGGACTCAGAAAGGACAAAAAAGTCCAAAAGCAAAAAAGTGCAAAATGGCATGGGAATGAGGAACAAACAAATATTTCTTTTTACCATATGTTACAATCCTGTGGTGTCCAAGCTGGGAGCTACCCGAAGATAGAGGGAAAAATTAAACTCATATTCCTAGCCTTAGAAGAGTTATCTAGACTTTGAAATCTTGGTTTCCATTTTCCTTAAATTAGACTATTATCAATGATTAAAAGTACATACATCTGCCATTTGGGAAATCCAGACATCTAGAAGAATTGAACATGTTGGTATTTATTGTCAAACAGTCTGTTACTTAAAGAGGAAATTGTCCAGAGATCTGTGTTCACCAGGTAGTCACCAATTGTTGCAGCTGCAAATTTTTTCCCAATTTTTTTAAAATTTTGGACCCTCCTTTTGATTTTACCTTTCCTGGGATTGTTTCTTTCCTAAACTCTGTCTTTCCTCTGCTACAAATTTGGATTTTTTGAGGTTGAAGTGAGGTCAATTTTTTTCCCTCATCTCGGAAGCTAAATGATCTAAAACTGCCTTTTTGTCTAGCCAATGCTTTTGACTGTGGAGTTTTGTTTCTCAACACTTCACATTTTTTTTTATTGTTCGATTATTTTTCTTATCGCTATCGAAAGTCTATTGATGTGTGAATCGGTACATTAGTCTTCTATATCGCCATCGTTTCGGAGGGCAAATAGAGAACATGCCGATGGACAGTTCTTATTCTCGTCGATTCTGTGCTTTTATTGCTCAAACATTTTTCTTTTCAATGATTTTGTTTTCTTTTTGCTATCGAAACAGTGTTTAAAATTTGATCGGAGGGATAGTCCTTTGTGTTGCTGACACGGCAGCAGCTTTGAGCTTTGAGTCACCAATACATAGTCATTAAAGCTCCCAATCGTTGACATTTTTGTGAACTACGGGGTCCGCAGTCAATCTTTTATCTGTCGTTGCGGTGGTCGATCACACTATCTCTCTAACATTTAGTTTGTTCATCTGCCAATACATTATTGGTTAGTGGCTCCGATATTCGATACGTGACTATGGCGGCGTTTAGTGATTTATATCATCGACATTGCGAAAGTTTTTAGCTTTGAAATTCCAACACTGCAGAGATGCTTAGTTTTAAGGTCGCCAATCCATAGTCCTTAGACCCTCCTATCGTCGAAGATTTCAGTTGGTCATGGAACCCATAGTCTTTCTGCTACCCACCATTGTGGCTGTCCAATGAACTAACTGTCTAATATATAGTGCTTCCACTTATTGATAGGGTTTTCCCGCCATTGTATTTTACCGAGGGTTATTATATATAGTGGTGGAACATTGTTTATTATTATCTTCGTTGAAAAACGCGTATGCCCTGTCCTTGTTCAATCGAACTGTACCACCGTGCCCGGCTGTCCGATTTCCATTCGATTGGCTTGCTATCATGGAGGTTCTTGGGTTGTCTCTCCGACTGCATAACATTTCTGCCAAGTAGGCCAACCATGGTTTTTTCTTTTTTGATTTTCAGTCAATTTGGGGATTCCCGTGATGAGAGCAATGTATAGGGTCTTACATTCGAATATTAGTCGTACTAATAGGCTGGTTCATGTTTAGCGAAGAGTTAGAATGCAGTATGGTTTAAATGATGCATTTTCTATTAGGGTTGCATTTTAGTGCAGACAGTGGACTAAGAAGATTTATTTTGCCTTGTCATTTTATTTTATGCATTAATACTCTGTATAGTTTACCTGTGAGAATGCATATGGAAGAGATGAATAGGTTGTTACAGTTTTTCTTCATTATTGAAACACAAACTAAAATCTCAAATGGTCTAAGAACATGTGGTGTTTATGAAAGGGTAACTATTTCAAAGGAGATATGTCTAAAAGACATAAGAAGAAGGCTCCTCTTGCAGAGGGAGAACCAAAGGTGGAAATCATCACCAGTGTGGATAGAAACAAATGAGAAAACCCCTGCGGAGCTACCAGCTAAAGATCGACATAGTTTAAAGCAGGATTATGAATTATTGGAGTTTGCAATAAATACTACAGAAGAATGTTGGTCACATATAATAGGTGCCAGGTTTTTTCAGATAAAAGACTGGATGCGATACCAGAACATGAGTTGTTCATGGAACAACTATAGAACAGGTATCAGGAAGACGAGTAGGAGATCCAACAAGTCAAGGATCTAGATGAACAAATTCTGAAGAATGTAGTAGCTCAGGAAGCAGTTAGCATCCACTTACTTGAATATCAGCTCTGCTTGATTCTAGCAAGAATAGAAGTAGTCAAGAATCAGGCTACTAAGTATGAGATAAATATCCGTTTCCTTGAACCCTCCGATTTTGAAAGCATAGCAGCAAAGGCCCAGGCGTGGAAAAAGTTCATAAATGACCAAGCGGGCCCTCTTCATAAAAGTGTTCTATTAATTTTTGTTTTAAATGTAATATATTGTATAAATTATGAGCACTCACTACAAGACAAAATTTTGGGATTGAAATGTTGTGGAAGCCCAAAAGTCATTTGGGGGCAGCCCAAAGGTTTTTCTTTTTTGTATAAATATAGGAGAGTTAGATGTAAGACGGGACTTTTCCCAGATAGATTTGTGAGAAGTATGTTGTAAGAAAAACTATTTCCTTTTGCAATAAAGAATTACAAGTTTCCTACTGGAGAAAGCTTGGTGGAATGTTTCAAATGCTATGCTATGGATCAGTTGAATGTGAACTATTTCATTTTCAGCTTATATCCATTAACTGTAAGATCATTCTAACTCATTGAATCTATGTTCATGTTATGAATGCACTCTAGTTTATTCTGTGAAATTTCCACTATGAGTAATGAAGGTTTTCATAAACAATAAGCTATCTTGTTGTTCATATATCTATTAATGTTCATGTGTTCTGAAATAAATAACAGCTATCTGTAATTCTTCTTAATGCATGCGCAGAAACACATTATTGATTGATAACTGATACTTTTTCTCCCTAGGGATAGGTTAGTTAGTTAGTTTTAGTTTCTTGTTGTGTGTCATTTATATGTGAGAGAGTTAAGACGAGAGGTAAGAACCTGCGCATCACATTGTGACACTCCTCGTTATCTCTATCATTCTGCATTTTAGATAGGAACTTGCACATCATACTTAAACACAAAAAACTAAAAATATACACAGTGTACCGGGTCGTAACCGATAAAACATTTTAAATTTGTTACTTGACCTACGGTAGTCGGACCATAAACCAAACAGATTCCCCATACCAAACAATAACGGGCTAGTTGGGAACGTTTATTGGGGAGAATCCCTAACTGTTGTTACCTGCGATTTTCCAGGCCTCAACAAAATGATATGCAAGTGCCTAAACTGAATGAAAGTGATAGTGGGTAAGAACCTCACTGGAGATGCGCAGATCTTCCCTCTTTCTTATCACTCCTTCCCCACAGTCACTCTATATTAATCTGTCACAGTAATCTAGGGACTAAAACACAGTCTCATAAGAGATTTCAAACAATTAAGCATGAAAATGGCATAATGGTGCTGCAAAATGAGTAGTAGCTCTGTATATTCAATAAAGAATGAGTAATACAATACAACGATCATGCAAGGTGTGCGAATTCCAAGACAATTCAAATTCCCGAGGAGGTCATTCGAATTGAATGAATGGGTGTAGCTTAAATGACTATAAGCCACAGTAAACACACTTAGTTAACCAACAGGTCAAATCTTGATTGACTCAACTAAGTCCTAACTAAATTCGGAGTGCAATGGATGACTGATTCTAACTGAAAGTAGCTCATACACATGTCACTGCATGCCAACCAATAAGTGGTTGTGCATCATTAACTCCAATGAACCTCGATGAGGTTAACTGAAGTCAAACTGGTAATCAAAGGTGGTTGGAGGCGCCTTAGTTGACTCCAGTTCATAAATATTAATAAAAATAATCAATATAATGAGTGGAGGCACCTTCACCACTTAGATTAACTGATTGTAATGATCAGTTAGCAATTAGGTGCATTTATGACACTTAGATCACCACCGGAGTGCTCTAGTTAGCCTCCCAGAATGAAGGAGAAGGCTTAGTTGGCCTCCTTGACTGAAGGTACGCATGGGTGTGCTCATGCTGATGTCATAGTGTGCTCATCTGATGCTGATTAAGTCAATAAAACTTAGGATAGTGGTTTAACAAGGTCAAATTGACAAATTAAGTGTGCATGGTGGGTAAATGTCTCCAACACTCCCCCTTAAGCTATAATTAGGAGAAGTAGAAACATAAAGTTCATGAAATGTTAGGGCCCCAGAAACAAGGCCATAGGTCACCCTGTACAATAATGTAACTCAAACAATGCTCAAAAATAAATCTAAGTGAGGAAAAGAGGGAAAACCCAATGGGAAAAAAAAAACCCTCAAGTTGAACACTGAAAGTAGTCTGATCACCCTGATGAACTCACCCCCAACAGTGAACAGAGGTAAGTGAACTTATTTCTTGAAAATCTCTTGGTGAAGATGTCTGCAATATGCTCATCAGTAGGGAAGTATTGCAAAACGATGGTCCTGTCATGCACTAATTCCTTAATATAGTGCATGTGTATCTCTACATGCTTGGTCCCATGCCTGGTAACTAGATCTGTGGATATCTTAATAGCACTTTGATTGTCAAAAAATAGGATAGTGTACAAATTATTACCAAGATCAAACTCTGAAAGAATTCCTTGCAACCAAACAGCTTGGATGCAAGCATTCACCGCTCCTCGGTACTCGGCCTCTACTAAAGACAATGCTATGGAGGCCTACTTTTTTATAGACCACAAAATGGGGCCACCACCAAACATGAAGACATATCCAGAAGTAGACTTCCAATTAATAGAATCACCCTCCCAATCGGAATTTGTGTAACCAACCAGCTCTAGCTCGGAGTCTGCAGCATAGTGAATGTCGTAGGTCCTGGTTCCCTGAATATACTGGAGGATCCTCTTGGATGACTTCCAATAAATATCATGGGGCTTATGCATGTATCTTGACATATCATTCATATTATAACATATATCAGGCCTATAATGAGTCAAGTACAACAAGCTACCAATCAGCTATCGATAAATGGTGCAGTCCATGGGAGGTGTGCTTTTTCCTTCTTCAAGGATGATCCCTGAAAGGAAAGGGAATGGAGCAGGATTAAATTAAGCCATGTTAAACTTTACTAATAGGTCTGATATGTATTAATACTAAGTTACCATTATCCCATAAAAAAATTTCTCAATTTCGAGCCCAGAAATTGCTTCAAGAGCCCCAAATCACTCATTTTAAATGCATTGTGGAGAGCAGTTTTGATGACCGAAATAGAAGTAATTGTGCTACCTGTAATCAGTAAGTCATCAACATATAAAATAATAATAATCAAATTACCATCAGACTTCTGTATATACACATTCGGATCTGATTTACACCTTTATAATTTTTGCGAAAGAAGGAAGGCATCCATCTTGGAATACCACTCTCTTGGGTCCTGTTTTAACCCGTACAGTGACTTCTTTAGTTTGCAAACCAAAGATGGATCAGAAATTTAGCCCTTAGGCTGATTCATGTATACCTCCTCATGAATGTATCCATGTAGAAATGCATACTTAACATCCATATGATGCACTTCCCAATGCTTAGATGCAGAAATTGCCAAAACTAGGAAGATGGAGTCCATTTTTGCAACCGGTGCAAAAGTCTCATGGTAGTCCACACCTTGGACCTAGGAGAAACTTTTTGCTACCAGAATTGCCCTATATTTTCAGGTGTTTCCATCAGCAGCAACCTTATTTTGGAACACCCACTTGAATTGAACCAATTTCCTCCCCAGAGGAAGAGAAACTAACTCCCGAGTGATCTTTTTATGAAGAGAATTCATCTCTTCATCCATGGCAGCTTGCCATCTCGGATCCTTCCAAGCATGGTAGTAAGACTTAGGATCTGAACTTGTCATTAAATAACAATATTTGGACAGAAAATTATCAGTACAAGAGAGTGCAATACCTTCTCTTTGGAAATCAAATCGGGTTCTCCTTGGATCATCCGGATTTCCATTGTTATCACCTACGGAGGAGAGTGTCTGTCGGGCCCAAGTTGGGAAATGATTTTGTACTTCAGGCTCTGATTCAGAATATGATGTTTTCTATACACTAATATCAGAAATCATAGGATCCAAATCATGGTCATCACCCCCAATTACATCATCCAAATATTCAGTAGAATAGGAAGGAAATTCAGCAGTTTTCTCCTTCACTAGTTCCACCTCCTGAAGAGGCTCATCAAACATGACACTCCTTTCAATGATGATCTTTTTTTTTTTATATACAATAGTTTGAAACCTTTAGATTCATCAGGATATCCAATAAACATACATTCTATGCTTTGCGGTTGCAAATCCCTCCTTTTATCAAGCAGAATTCAGGCCCATGCAGTGGAACCAAACACCCTCAGATTCGACACATCCGACTTGTGTCTTAAATATGCTTAGAAAGGGTTATTACCTTTCATGGATGAGTGTGGCACTATATTCTAAATATATTCTGTATCATGCATTGCTTCAGCCCACAAATTTTCGGCCAACTTCTTTGATTCCAACATACAGGAGGTCATCTCCTTGAGAGACCGATTCTTCCTCTCTGCTACACCGTTCTGCTCGGGAGTGTAGGGGACTGAATGGTGGATTTGAATACCACTTTGGGAAAATATATGCATTAAATAATTACTGACATACTCCCTACCATTATCAGATCTCAAAATCTTGATCTTTTTTCCAGATGCATTCTCAATCAAGGCCTTCAATTCAGTGAATTTTTCCAAGACTTTCGACTTCTTTTTGATAAAAAAGACCCATGTGTATCTGGAAAATTCATCACTGAAAGTCATAAAATACCTTGATCCATTCATGGATGTGATATACATGGGACCACTGATATTAGAATGTATCAGTCCCAATATGCATGATGCTCGGCTTGCTTTCCCCCGATCGAAATTATGCTCAGGGTGATTTCCAACAACACAACCCTTGCAAATTCCAGTGGTAGCTTTGATGACCGGGAGGCCTTCAATCATAGAATTATTCTGTAATTGCTACAATTATTTGAAGTTCATATGGCTGAACCTCTCATGCCACAGTCTACTAACTTCATTTTCATGAGTCAGCAATGCAGTGGGCTTTGCATCCACCACAAAATGGGAGAACTCGTAGGCTTTTGCATGATGGTTTGCAAGGCCTTTTGCTACAAGTTTTTCAGATGCAAGTTCTGTGATCTCTACATCATCTAAGATAAAGGAGACTCTCTTGGGAACTCCTGTATGTTTCTTTTGTTAAACACTTAGGAGGTTTGATGCAAGAGATGGTACATATAGAACATTGGAAAAATAACCATGCCCAAGATCTACAGTACCTTGTCCTTCGGATCTCATCTCCCATGTGGATGGGAATGGATTTGTCAGTCTCCAAAGATGAGAAAGAGTCTCTTTCAGCCATCATGTGATTTGAAGCTCCAGAATCTATCAAGAGTGCTTTGGACTTCGAAGTGCTTTCCATGAGAGCATGACCTCTTTCATGTTGTGGTTCTTGATCTTGATGATCTCTCCTCCAAAAGCTTTCAGGAAGATTGATGTGATTTTTCTCAAGAAGAGAAGTAGCTTCATCAAGTTTATTTTTCATGCAGTCATGTTCAGGGTGGAAGCCCTTCCTGCAGTATGAACACTTGAATTTTTTTTTCCATGATGCCCTTTGCTTTTGTTCTTCTTCGAGCCAGAAGGCTCTTCATGCTACTGGTTTTCAACTTCAGGATTAGGAGATTCAAATTTGGTTTTTGGGTTCTTTTGTTGCTTTCCTTTACCCTTCATATATTTGGGCCCTGAGACATAGAGGGCTTGATCACGAGAGGATCTGATGATCCCCATCTGGACAAGCTTATCATGTTCACTTGTTAGGGACTCAATGAAGGCATTGAGTGAAGGCATCTTCCATCCAAGGGTTGTGATCTTCCCCGCACGGAATGTAGAGACAAACACCAAATAATTAGCTCCAAGTTTGGAGAGAATGGTGAGGATGAGCTGATAATCCTCCTTTTGCACCATACATTGCTTCAACAGTAAGACAATATGCTTGAACTTTGTAAAAAAAATCATTTAAGGTCTCGAAATTAGAAGGATGGAGAGACATAAACTCATTATCAAGATGGTAAACTCTCAAATCATCTTGTTTTCCATACAGGGTGTCCAATTTGTCCCAAATTTCCTCTGGAGTCTTCAATCCCGACAGATGGAAAAGAAGATCCTGGGAAATTGAGAGGCACAAGAATCCGAATGCTTCATCTTTCTTGTTCAAGAATCTGGCTTTGTCTATCACATGAGTAGGCTCTCCTTCAGTGTCCATAGTGACCTGGTAGAGTCCTCTGGCACGTAGCTGGATCTCCATGTCTCCTTTCCATGAGTGGAAATTGAACGAAGTCAAGATTTGAACGAAAGAAGCCATCTCAAACTGTTATAGAGAATGATTTTCACCTATTAAAACCTACAAATCGCAACAAAAGGGGCACCATAATGTCGGACAGCCTACACATTTTAGGCTTTCATCATACCCAACATAATTGATCAAGCAAGCTTAATCAACAATTTCTTTACTTGGGGTATTAAGTGGTAATTCTTGGCTTCTGGTGCAGTGCAGGAATTTTGAGCTTTTGCTCAATTTTTCATGCAAGATTTGTCAAAAACCATGTTTTTGAGAGATCTAAGCTTCGTCCTGCCATGAGCTCTGATACCATATTAATCTATCACAGTAATCTAGGGACTAAAACACATTCTCATAAGATATTTCAGACAATTAAGCATGAAAATGGCATAATGGTGTTGGAAAATGAGTAGCAGCTCTGTATATTCAATAAAGAATGAGTAATACAATACAATGATCATGCAAGGTGCATGAATGACAAGACAATTAGAATTCCCAAGGAGTTCATTCGAATTGAATGAATGGGTGTAGCTTAACTGACTGTAAGCCACAGTAAACACACTTAGTTAACCAACTGATCAAATCCTGATTAACTCAACTGAGTCCTAACTGAAGTCGGAGTGCAATGGATGAATGATTCTAACTGAAAGTAGCTCAGATACATGTCACTGCATGCCAACAAAGAAGTGGTAGTGCATCATTAACTCCAATGAACCCTGATGAGGTTAACTGAAGTCAAACTGGCCATCAGAGGTGGTTGGAGGTGCCTTGGTTGACTCCAGTTCATAAATATTAATAAAAATAATTAATATAATGAGTGGAGGTTCCTTCGCCACTTATATTAACTGATTTTAACAATTAGTTAGCAATTAGGTGCATTTATGACACTCAGATCATCCCTGGAGTGCTCCAGTTAGCCTCCCTGAATGAAGGAGAAGGCTTAGTTGGCCTCCTTGACTGAAGGTAGGCGTGGGTGTGCTCATACTGATTTCATAGTGTGCTCATCTGATGCCGATTAAGTCAATAAAACTTAGGATAGTGGTTTAACAAGGTCAAATTGCCCAAATTAAGTGTGCATGGTGGGTAAATGTCTCCAACACTCTACGAAAGCAAAGAACAACTAATCTATTCTAAACTAATTCTAACTATCCCCAGGGAGCAAATTTTATATTGAAATGAGTAAATATATTGAATTGATTGCATACAGAATCCTACAGATAGCCATTAGATTCTTCATATATAAATACAATAGAAAAATAACACAAAGATAGCTGTATGAAGTCAACACATTTATTACTCATTTTATTACACAAGATTCATAACAGAAAATGGCATCATTCATAAACATGGAAATAGTTCAGTGAGTTTAGAACGATCTCACAAATCGTATGGCATGCCAAAATAGAAATAATTCGTCATTCAGCGATCCACACAACACGTTCTGAATCTCATGCAGTCCTTCCTCCAGCGAAAATTTAGTTCTCTTTATTATAAAAAGAAGTAGTTCTCCTTACAAAAAGTTTCAACATATGAAATCTAGAAAAAGTCCTCTTTCTATTCTACTCTACCTTTACTTATACATTTAAAAAATGAATTTTGGTTATCCATGCCCTTTGGGATTCCCTAACTCTTTGATTACAAAAATTTTGTTCTCTAGTGTGATCAATAGGAAAATGGAATAAATAAAAAATATTACATAAAATTCTCCACATGTGAATAAAACAAAACAGCCTAAGTGGGCTCATCCAATCCATCCATGAATTGTTTCCACGTAGCTGCATCCTCCGCTATGGTCCTGAAATCCATAGGCTCTAGTATTTTGACTGACACCGCATGGACAACCAGCTGCAAATTTATCTCTGCTACCCTATGAGGAGTGACTCTAAGATGGTCCTCCAGCAAGCAATTGCTAACTGCATCTTGTGCAACCAAACTCTTTACTATCTTCTCATTTAATCCTTTAACCTAATGTATGATGAGTTCATCTTCTTGTAGCCTGTCATGCATGTACTTCAAGTGTTCTTCGTGTCCTGGAAATTCCTGAAGTCTCTTGGTTGAGGAGGTCTGGCATTTTTTATGTGTGGTCAGCACTCTTTTATAAAATTCCATGCACTTATCCAATGTTTTACCAACCGCAACTATCAATTTTGCGGCAGCCTTTCTGCTGAAATCCATGAGTTCATGCTCGATATGCAAATTCTCTATACTCTTTCGAGGTGCATGTTACAGAAGTTATATATTGGTCTCCAACCAAGTCAGCTGACCCTGGAGAACTTCCGTAATTTCTTGAATTCTTGTCTTGAAGTCACTCGAAATAACTGAGATCTCTTGTAATCTGATCTCGGCTTGCTTAACCTTGTAGACTTCCTCTGTAAGTTTTAACTGCACTTGATAAATTTTCCTCATGAGCAAGAGGGCATGCTCACGGAGCGGCGTGATATCCATTTTCTGGTCATTTTCTTCTTTAAATAGAGTCTCCAAAGAAATTTTTTGTGTCTCCAGCTCTAAAACTCGGCCTCTTAACTCCCCTGTTTAAGTTTCAGTTGTGGCCCTTTGTGTTTCCAGCTCTGATAATGGTATTTGACTATACCAAGGTATCCTTCTCTACTTCCAGTTTCTAATAGGCCTCCTGTAGCCTCTCTAAATCTGAAATGGTGGCATCATACTTCCTCTTTATCTCTCTTCCTACTCCTTGATCTTTCCTCAAGGTCTCCTTCATTTGTGCCATTTTATATTTATATTGGTCAACTGCTCCTTTCATTTTGCTAACATTATAAGCATTCTCCTATGCAATTGCAATACCAATTGAGGCCATTTGCTCTGGATCCTCCTCGACATTCTTTACACCATTTTTCTTAGTCACTGTGGTAACCTCGGGCTGGGTACCCATTTTCAATGTCTTCTCATGCTCCATACAATTGTTTTCCACTTGGGGTCAAAGAATACATTATCCAAACTTGCAACCTCATTTTGCTTCGACGGAGAGAAAGGTACCAACCCTAACTCAACCATAGTGAGGTGACCTCCTATCAATATATCTCCTGACGTGGAAGGGAAACTTTTGGATTATCCTGAGTAGTATTTTTCTCTTGATTTTCCTTATCCTGGTCTTCTTGCTCCTTTTTCCTCAACTCCTGAGCTATCCTATCTTCTTCTTCTTTTTCCCACTTAGCTAACTCTTTCTGTGTTCTTTCTTCCTCTTCCTTTTTTCTAGAAACTTCTTCTTCTTCCCTTTATCTAGGAGCTTCTTCTGCCAACAATTTTCTTGCACCTTATACTAATATTCGTGTTGTTTCTTCCTTTTCCCTCTGTGCAGCTTCTTCCTCTTGTCTTTTTTGTTCGGAGGTATTACTGCTGCTGCCTTTTCCACCTATGACTATGATATTCTTCTTGAGACATTTGTTTAGAGAAGTCATATTACAAGCATTATGATGTACTTATTCTTCCTTTTCAAAATGATCAAAGTACTCGAAGTTTACTTTCATGAGTGCATGGTGTGCAGCCACCTTACCCTGAGCATCATTTCTGTGAAATCTCTTTTCACCAAAATGGAATATTTCCATATATTTCACAGAATCAGGTGCGCTTTTAACCCTCGAAAACTTATAACTACCAACATATAATGTCATCAGAGGGAAAACAACCTTCTTCATATCAAACAAATAACTCTCGAAACCATCTAAGAAGAGTTGTCTTACTGTTTCTTTATGTACCATATAATCAGTGGCATACTTGGGGAGAATCGAAGGGGCTTTGGTTCCCCCATACATCCTCAAGTAGGTTCCCTCTTCATAAAATAAATAGTCTCCATAGTCCATTATAACTTCTCGAGCACCCTCAGACAGGAATTTACATTCTTCAAGGAAAATTAACTGGCAAAGGGGCATTAAGAACTCCTCACAAATGAGCTTGTAGAAGTTGTGATATTTGTGAGCCCATAAAATATGGTATGATGCATAGATGGGCGCTTTTCCTTCATTCCAACTATAGTTTATCTTCTTAAATGGATGTAATCAAAGTATACATTCAATTAGAAAGGATCCCATATAAAACTATGACTTCTATCAGTGCAATCCTTTCTGTGTTGTAGTTAGACATGAGGACAAACTGTTAGCTATGATATCTGCCCAATTGAACATATTCCCCTCCATGTATACATGGTACATTAATGGTATTCACCCAATCTTGTAAAATATTCCATCAGCTCTGCCGAAGATCTTGTTCAGCATTAGGGCTACCAGCCTATACGACGTGTGCAGACTGGCAGTCTCATATTCCTCATATGCCCTTTGTGGGAAGGACTTTCTTTCCATTGCCATCATCTTCACACATCCAATGTAATCAATAGTCAGGATATTAAGCCAATCATTGGTCATGCTAACTTCTGAAATTGAAAAATTGTAAGCTTTGGCTATAAATGCATGGCTAAAAGAGGAAAATCCTTTATCTTCAACATTATACATCATCCCTTTTGCATCAGCCTTAGACAAAACCCATCCAATCACCTCGGAGCAAGGAAACAAATCTGGTCGTGTAGATACTTTTGTAATTCTTGATCTTAATATATTTCCAAAGGGTAAATATTCCAATCCTACATCTGGAACTTTCTGATCCTGGAGCATATGATAAATATGCCCCCACTTGAATTCAGGATCGACCCTGATGACATATTTAGTATCCTCATATATTATTTCTACTCTAGGTGTGATTTATATGTCAGATTCTTCATCTACAACTTTGGATTTCTTCTTGCCTTTCTTAGGAATGGTATCGGATACAAACTAATCCTGTAGCAAACACAACAAAACATGTCTTAGCATCCCTAATGTTAGAAACCACATGCATTCAATCTATATAAGAAAGTTGAATAACTATTGTAGGAGCTATATCTTGTTGACAAATTATTTATTCATAGAACAAGCTTAACCAATATATTACCATATCATCTTTACCCATCGAAAACGACCTTGTATCGTAGAACCTCGCATACCATCCAAACCAACTAAGGTGAACTCGAAAAAACAAGACGGCAGAACCTAGTTTAATGTAAGGTCAACACCGAGCAACTACACTTAGTTCGCATGCAGGTTCAAAATGGTGTGCTGAGAGTTCATCCACCATCCTAATTCAGGGGTCGATAAAACAACTTTCCAAACCCAAAGGTGAGGCCGAGGAACAGCATGGCAGAAACCTGTTTCACCTACGGCTCTGACTGAGATATTCATCTATCATTCTAAAATACACAACCAGCTATCAATCGAAACATCTTTCACAACCAACGACTGACTTTCTATGAGACCTACGGCCTGTGAAACAAAAACCAGGAAGCAGAATGTGGTGATACTAGTCCGGAGGCCACTAAGGCCAACCTCTTCCACCTGAAAACCTAGGCCATGAAACCAAATGGAGTATAGGGCTTTTGAATCCTTTTGGATTGGATAACTTCTCTCGTCATAGACTAGTACGAACCAATCAAGGGAGATTCAGCTGAAAACTCAGGCCGTCTCAGCCTCACTATTGCACAACCAGGGTTGTGAGTGAACCATGTCGGAACGACTGAGTAGTCTGGTCTTTCTGAGGTAGAAAAGCCGGGGAGCAGTTAGAAAAAATAAGGCCAAGGAAAAACTAGGTCAACTAATACACCTGGATGGCTGGGTAAGATGGCATGCCAAAAAAAATCAAAAGGAGGGAAAGGAAAAATTTACAATCAACAACCTTAATCCAGAAACCTAGACGAGCCACCTATTGAGACAAGTCACAAAATCACCATCCTACCAATCAAAAGATACAGGTTATATCCTACCTGGTAGGCGAAGCTCGACGGTTGCTGAAAATGCGGTGCAAAAAGCCCTGTAAGCTCTAGGTGGTAGTTCCCTAGCTCGTAACAGACGCTCAAAAAGGATAAGCTCCACAGTATTCAACAACCCGTAATGCCCATAATCAAACCGTAATCACGGAAATGAACCCCACTGGTTATATATAATAAAGCATAGGAAAACACTTTAATGTGGTTGGTGAATTCTTTACACCGCACGAGCATGATAGAATGTCGTTTGGCGCCTATATTAAATTCCATCAGCAAAACTATGTCAGCACAACAAAATGAAAAACATCCTAACCACAACGGTTCCAAACCAACAATTTTTCCACAACTATTAGCATTCTCTACCAAAGATAAGTTGTTAATGCCTCAACATGACCTTCTGTCATTGCAGCACAAGAGACGATCAGCCACAAGAAAACTTAATTGACTGCTAGCATTAGTTCCGAACAGGAAAGGTAGCTGCCTCTATTGTCTCTCCCCAGCTAAAACAACTTGATGGCGGCCATCAGTTACAAAGGAAATATTTTACCTCTAGTTGTGGTTGGAACAAAAAACTATTTCAAAGGTTAAAACCCCACAACCCCATGGCTTTGATGGTTGGAAACAAATCGGGTGAAAAGCAAAGGGTAGCCGTTGTGTCGGTGGAAAGAAAAAATTACTTCTAATGCATCGTATCAACAAACTCATACAATACATGGAAACGATTTGGATGGGAAGGGAAAATGCTTTTTGCTGCATCGTCAAAAATATCGGGAATATTTCGACACAGGGGACCAAAAATATCCTTGTAAAATCGGCTTGAAAAGCGTCGGAAGGAAAAGCTAGAAACCTCCGTTGTATCGACTGAAAGACAAAAAAAATTTCGATGTATCGGATCAGAACAAAATTCCTTCATCTTAATAAAAAATAAAACCAATTCATGAACAACGATTTTCAAAGGGCAGAAAAAGTCTAAGTAAAACCAAAAGCTAAGAAATTAAAGGGGGGCCCTAAAACATGGAAATTTTTTTGGGGTATTGGTTGCAGCAACAACAGGTTGTTAATGGAGCAAATAAAAACTTCCCATTTTCTTCTTCGTATGCTATACTTTTTCTTCATCCGTTTAGCTATTACAACCTCTTGATCCTTTTTTAGCAGTGCTGTTGGGTCCATTCTGGAGGATGGTAGGCTTGTGATGGTGGTGATCAGCTAAAAATCCACAGGTATGGGTTTTCCTAACCATAGAACCCCTCCATGAAAAAATAGAGGTAAATGCTTGACACATGTGTTTATTTGTGTACTTCACCCAAAATGTGGGATATACAGCAAAAATAATATGCCAAACTGGTCCATTTCCTTGGCCCGTTCCTTTGCAACAAATCATCAGGCACCTCAGGTGTGTCCTGCACAATGTCCATGTAGTGTCTGTGATCTAGGTTTGTTTTTGGATTCGTATCATGATCATCGTAAAATATTCTTTTCAACTTGGGTAAAATGTCTTTCACTACCTTCACTCCTTTGGGTATTAATGGCACTATGAGTGGGGTCTTTGCGCCTTTCAGAAATGTAACTTTCAGTGCATCTCTGCGTCTGGGTGAGACATAGGGTGACATCAAATTTCTTGTCTCAAAATCGTCTTCTACTGGTGGGGTTGGAATTGGGGGTGTTGATGATATTCCCTTCCTTTTTCTGTTGCTAGTGTGTTTTCCTTTCTTAGTCCCTTATGGACCTAGTATTTATTTCTCAACTGGGTTACTAGCATTCGGTTGTACTCCTATTTTAGTATGTACATTAATGGGGGTTGTCTATAGTGGGATGTAACCAGTAGTATCCTCCATAATCAGGGTAGGTGATACAGACTTGGATTCAACTGTGCTTTTACTGGAAATGGAAATGGCCATACTACAACCTCACAAGTTTAGTGCTCAGGGTCGGAAGCAGCAGTAGTGTTCTTCTTTTGTAAATAAGGAACAAAGTCTTGGTGGTGAAGATTGATAAAATACCTTAACTGATGCTAGTCATTCTTCGCATGCACAATCAATTAATCAGAAACAAATCCATCCTTTCAGGTGCATGGGAGTATCAACGTGGGCTCGTTGATCAAATATTTTTTATTTATGCCACCACTGACCTGTCACTTTAAATGGTAGTTATTTTTATAAAGAATGCTAGTACCAAAAATCTCGTTGCCATTCCCTCCTTATTTTAGGTCATATCTAGCAGGGTCCCATGTATTTTTACGTGTGCAAACTCTTTCCATTGCACCCATTCCTTCTGACACATAGATATTATATCAAATGGGTCATTATCATCCAGATCTCCCGTGATATTATAGCACTCCATCCAAATGTGTATATTCATTTTGCATTGATGGAAATTCATGTTTGCGACAAGGATTTCTTCAAAAATATTTTCCTTTATTACCTG
This sequence comes from Pseudotsuga menziesii, assembly GCA_001517045.1. NCBI lineage: Eukaryota > Viridiplantae > Streptophyta > Pinopsida > Pinales > Pinaceae > Pseudotsuga > Pseudotsuga menziesii. The sequence continues at coordinate 157,452 of LPNX010413011.1, forward strand.
TAATGTAACATTGACTGTCGAATGTTCACTTGTGAACTCAAATGTCTAGGTGAAGCTTACAGCTAATCTTTCCCATCTGACAATTCCTCATTGGAACTCTACTGATGTGTACCAACTTCTTGGTACCATTTCCAAACTGCAGATGAATCGGTGAACGCATTCTTGCCGTGGATGTTCTTGCCAATTCCTGTGATAGTGATCAATATGTTCCAAAGGATTTGTCAGTCCTATATATTTTTATCAGGTAAACTTATCTCTTCCCCAAATATGATCTCCATTAATATTATACACTGTGTCCATTCAGAGATATTAATGTTTGTGTGTACCCTACCATCTAGCAGGCGTAGCTTTTAGCACATAGTCCAAGGTGAACAATAGTTGTGATTCTGTGATTTTTTCTTCAAATTATTCCAGAAAATATGCAAGGTTAGGTAATCCTTCATATGTAGGCAGTGCACTTGCTTTGGCTCCTACCCTGTGGACAACTCTTGTGATTCTTGCACATCTTCTCATGGATGCTTCATGTATCCTATTCTACCAATTTTCGAGAGCATCGCCTGAGTCAGATGTACATGAACTTACACTCCACCAACTCAGCTTTCCATCAGTTGTTGGGTTTATATAATATTCTTTCAAAGACATGATATTATACAACTGATCTAGATAATTTTCTTTCCCTTCACTATGCACAGGCTCGACATATCTCTGTCCTTCTAGCAGATCAATTGGCACAACCAATCTTATTTCATAATCTTCGAAAGATACGATCCTTTTCTTGAAGTTTATAATGATTTGGTTGTCTATTTCCCAATCGATTCCTAGGAGTGCAAGATATGGGTTTGTGTCATTGACAATGTCAATAACTTCGAAGTCGGCATATGTTCTTAAGCCTTCGACTTCTACAGGGACTTATGTGAGTCTACCAATTGGTATAACCTTTGACTGGTTTGGAAGCCTTAGTTGAATTGGAGACCAGTCTAGCCACAGCTTATTCATTCTCTCCCATGTCTATCTTGTCAATATGTTGACATCCAAGCCAAATATAATATGATACAATCCATATCATAATCTCCCATCTACGCATTCATTCACAGTTCTCGGCATGTCTTCAATTTTTTCCCGATATGATTAACTCTTTTTTCAGGTCGTGCGTCTTCTGGGGTTTCTTCTATTAGTGTTTTGAATTCTGTGACACCATATTTATCATTGATTAGTGCTAAAAAACTTTTGAAAAATTCTTTAAGCTTAGTAACCTTTTTCATTGGTGGATTCCCGATTAGTTGTTCAGATCATTTGGGCATGGTCTTGACTTGGCCAGATGTCGACAGTTGATTGGTATCAATGAATTCTGGTCACACCCCCAAGAAGACTTCTTTCTCTTGTTGGACATCTAATGGAGATTTCGTTTGTGCCTTGGGTCTCAGTTGAGGTTGTCCTTGATGTATATTTTGGTATTCTCCTATCGCAACGCCTCCTCTTGTAACTAAAACAATGTGGGGTTCTCTTGGTTTGGAAAAATTATCTGAATATTTTGATTAGGGTTTGGATTTTGATTTTGTGTCGGGTTGGGGCTTATGACAATTATATCTTTCCATTTCACAATGAGTTACGGACATTGTTCAACAGTGTGATCAAATGCTTTACAATATGTGCAATTTTTTGCAGGACTTTGACAATCTCGAGAAAAATTTCATGGCTGCCCACAATTATAACATATGACTTAGCTTCTTCCTTGACCAAATCCTCCTCCTTATTGTTTTCCTCAACCTCTAAATTTTCCACCTACCCTTTGTGGATGGTATTGTTTTTGTTGAGGATACTGATTTTTTTAGTATTGCGGTTGAGGGTATTACGGTTGTTGATATTATGCAGGATGATACTGAGGCTGCGCTCATTTATCTTGCATCTCCTCATCCTTTTCCATTAATTAGGTATCCATTAGATTTTATTGCAGTAGATGAAATACTCTATAGTATTTTTCATAATGGCCAACTGATCGACATAATTTACAATACAGACTAGCTGGTGTGCTTACAATCTTATTTAAGTACAAACATTCTTCATACTTGTGACCCCTAGTCTGGCATATTCTACACCAAGGAATTCCTTGGGTGTTTAATGGGTTCAATGCACTTGTTGCAACACAGTTCATCAGTGTCAGGAAATTGTCTTTATGGTGTATGTTTGTTCTACATCGTGTACACCATAGTTCTTCTTGAACTTCCTTTCCTCTCTTAATGTCCTGGAGCTGCACCGTAATATTGGCTAGCTGCAACTGAATTTGCATCATTCCTGATCCTGTATCTCCAACAAGCAAGGCTTCTAATTTCATTGTTATTTCCAGATCCTCTATCTGCAACACAATCTTTTGTTGCATCAAAGGGTTTCATATATATGGTAACAAGGCAGCAATAAACCCTTCCTTGTATTGCACATCCAACATTTGGAAAATCACTTTGTCCATGAATGTCTTAAATCTTTGGTCAAAATCCCAAACATATTTTGTTGGTAGCTTCTTAATCTCTTTTATTTCGATGATGCACCGTTATTCACACTTTGGTTTTCTGAATTCATCCATCAAACCCACTCAAATCTCCTTGAGTTTTTTTGGTACAACTCCTACAGGTACTATGGAAAATTTCATATACCAGTCAAGTGCACAACCTCACAGAGTCATGATCATCTATACTTTCTTCATATTCTCATCCTAGACTTGCCGCACAGTCTAGATAGCTTCACTAAGGAACCAGTTTTGTTATGGGTCTTCCAACCCATTTCCATTGAATATTGGTAGCTTAATGTCAGATCCAGCCATTGTATTTGATGCTGGTATAGTCAGAACAAAATTTTGACTAGTCGGACTTCCTTGTTTGTTAATTACAGCATTAGTATTACTCGTATTTACATAATTTCTTGGATATAGGTCTCTCGATCTTACCACTAGTACTTTAGGCGAGTTTAAGCACATTCTTGTTCTGGGGATTCAGTCAAATCTTCTGGTTTTTCATCTCTTTCAAATATCAGCCGATATTCTTCTTCTTCGTCATAATATCCTTTGTCCAATTATTATGCAAGCTCATAGCGTTCTTCTTCTTGATCTTTGTTGTAACTCCCTCTTCTTAATACAATTTTTCTTTGCTTGCCATACCTGAATCTTCTTCTGCTTCTTAAAAAACCTGACTCTAATTCGGTTCCACTATCTCTTGGGAACATCTCACTATAGGGTTCTGCTGAGACATAGCCACTCTATTTCGGTATAGTCTTGTTACATTTGAAGAATACCTTTCTCACATGTAAGCATTTTTATCCAAGTTTTTAAAGATAACAGGTATTTACTGCATGGTCCTTGAAAAAAAATTCACTTCACCTCACTGTATGAGGTGATAGTGTCAACAGCAAACTCAATGATGTATCCTTCCAAAATAATATCTACCCAAAAATCAACAGCCCTCAATATAGGGTTGTCTACTCTTTTTAGTCGCTCAATCAACTGAAGACTCCACTCTCTCGATTCTCCTCCTTGAAAATTTCTTTGTTGGGTTTCCAACTTAGAAAACCACTCATGCAACACAATGGGAAACTCAAAAAATAATATCTTGTGAATGTATGAATAATGTACCTTCCCAACCACTTTGTTGGGGTCCACTAATATCTTTCACTTTCTTTTCTTGCAAACTTTAACTCTTTAGCTTCCACCCAATATTGGATCTCTGGTTTCATGGGTTTCCACAACATATCCCTCACCACAACGATTCAAGGTCCTGGCAATGGAACCATTTGTTGGTTTTCTTGTCTCTCTATGTCCCTCTCTCCAGGGATATAGACCCAGGTTCAGTCCCTTCTGCTTTGTACAACAAAGCCCGATATATCATCCCGATAGAGAAGATATCAGTCGGTAGAACCTGCGACGCAGGTGTCATCTCACCCGAGATATCTCTCTTAATGGGTAACTGCCAAAACCATGTTTCCATAATTGTGTGGGAGATTTTTTTAGTTCCTTGGCTATGCACCAAGGCTTCCTACGAAGTCTAGGGGTGGAATACTTGTGGTGATTGTGCTTTTAACAGCCATACTACGGTCCAACCTTTATTTATGCACTTAATTAATTAAACAGTAGGCATGCAACATAATCATATCCAGTAATTGCAGCCATCATACATCTATTCATTTATAAGAAAATCTACAACCATTCATTCACTAAAACAATCACGCATATATATAAGCTACTTTCAACATTCACACATATAAATAGAATATAATGTGGAAACCCGTCCGGGAAAAAACCACAAGGTTATCTTCATCTGGAATGAGGAAATAGATACACCTTTCATCTATGCACTAAGATGCCGACCATGCTCAATATCTTCTCTTCTAACTTTGCAAACTCTTTCTCCCTCTCATGTTCTCTGATATTCGCTCTTTTCTCCTTCTACTCTACTTCTACTAGTGATCCGCACACAGCCTGGATCGACTCAACCTTCCCTACTCGTATACGCACTCAGCTGCATATCCCTTACTCTAATGCACTCAGTGATACATAGACATTAAACAAAACCATATACTGAGTCTATATTGAGCGTCTACCAATATTCCAATCTCAAATACAGAAGCTAGCAGTTGCTAGAGGCTATTAGAGGATAAACAATATACAGCTTGGGTTCCTTCTTTTATAGCCCAATTACAAACTCGATACAGATCATGTACATGCTTGTTACAAAAAAGAATGCTAACTTGATAGAGACTCTATACATAATCATTACAAACTCTTTTTTTTTCACTATCTTAGTCAACTTACTATAACCAGCCAATAGGTTTCCTTTCATATTCTAGAAACACATAAAAGGAGGCACTATTAGCCTAACTTACAAATATGCCTTGACGCATGTGGTTTCCACCAGCTCCAACCGAGCTTATACCCATGCTCATTAATGCTTGTCGCTTTTTCAGCGTGATTCCTTACTAACGCTTTCTAGCCGTTATTTAATTTGCACGCCTGCTTCTGCTGATATTCTTCCATGTCATCTTGTGTCACTTTCAATCCTTCTATCGCAGCTTGCTTGTCTAGTGCAACTTCCTCTTCCAACACCTTCTCCTCTTCTTCTTCTTCCCTTTCACTTATTGTGTCATAGAATCCTTCCCTTTCTCGTTTATGTTCTTTTCTATACTTAGGCATAATTCTGTATGAATTCTTCCTTGTTGTCCCTAGGCCCAATAGATTTAACAAGTGAAAGATCAACTAGTAAGCATCCGTGTAAAGATGAATTAGGATGATGTTCTACAAAACTCCATCGACTAAATCCCCTCCGCATGGGAGACCTTTCTTGCTGCAGTAAATGGAAGAGAAGATCAGCCCAATTTTGAAATACTTTGGCATGATTGCATCCAGAACAAGATGGTGAGCACTAAGGAGGAGAATATTTCCCTCACAATAAGAACCAAGAAAGAAAGAAAACCTTTTTCTCCCAAGAACAATTTTAGTGAAAAGAAAAAAGAGATCCATAAAGGTGTGGACAAATAAAAACTAATATGTTTTTATTGTAAAAATTCAGGTCACTTCATATGGGATTGCAATACAAGGAAAAGAAAAGATGGAAGAATTCATGCCTCCGTCGTTGTAGAAGGAGGTGAAACTTCTCAAGAGAATTCATCCAAGGAAGAGGATGATCGAAAGGATATTTTCTTTAGTGAATAAGATCATTCTATCTTGGTCTCATGGGATCCTTATTCCCATGCAGAGACACTTTCTAGTACATGCATTAAGTTTTATTTTTGTAGTGTTTAAAGTTGTAGTGAATAAAGAAGGACTCTACCTATCTCCACAAGGGTGCAGAGATCAAGGGGGAGCCCACATAAGAAATGAATATGAGTACCTTATTTGTTTATTTTCTGTTATTAATCATATCTAAAAAAATTGTATGTTTCATAACTTTCATATATATATATATATATATATATATATATATATGTATGTATGTATGTATGTATGTATGTATGTATGTATGTATGTATGTATGTATGTATGTATGTANCTAGTCTTGGAATTTTGTTTAACATACACATTGTTTTCTCTATCTTTATTGGCATGTTATCAATCTCATAAGTCCAAATTTTGTGAGATGATATAGGACTGATATAATAATTATGAAGGACTGATGTATACTCATATAAGACTTATATAAGGCTGAAAACATCCTCCATAAGACATGATATTTAGGTAAGAATGAATGTTTCATAAACTGTGAGCATAAGACTACATGATTGTCTAGATAGAGGGCTTCATACTTACCCCCTGAGATATGAACATGGGGTTGTATATTTATTTTATAAAATGAATTTTTGGACCAGTATAGGACTGATATAGGGATTCATATCAATACATAATATTATAATGGGTTGTGATCAATCGGTTGGTCAATATTTGTACATAACTACGTAAATCTTTATCAGTATATTGAGATTATTTCATGTGAATAAAATTCATGAGTATGAAATGGTTCTAACCATTAGAATAATTTCACTTGTAGGGAAAAATAATATTCCCTTACCTATAAGTAAATAAGGACATGAACATGGAATCATTCCGATGGTTGAGCCTAAAATAGAACAGTTCGGGAGGTTCCTATGTCTCTTGGGAAGCAGAAAAAATAGATGACTTAATTCTATTATGATAGATGTGAAGACTCCTGAAGATATTCTACCTTATTTAGATTCATGTGTCAAAGAAGAGATTCATATGTATATGATAATAAGTCTCTATGATGGAGGACCCATATTATGATTCTCACATTTACATGGTGAGAAGGAGATGCTAGTCTCGCTAGCTCCTAAAGAACGAATGCTATTGGTTGATGTACCTCCTATAAAAAAGAGATATGCATGATGCTTAGATTTAGAAGGAATATTAGAATTGTATTCAAGAATATTGTTATGATTGTTATGATTAGTGGTGTGGAAGTCACCAGACAAGTATTTTCCTCAATTAAGGAAAATTTGAAATAAATATATCCTGAAGAGTTTCAGGATGATGGACTACAAATCCATGGCCACACATATGAAGGTAAATATGAAATTTTATAATTCTTATTTCGTATTTGGAGGATCTCAAGTCAGTTGAGATGTATTTGGCTAATCACAGGTCCCAAGATCTATTATGTGCTTTTGAAGTTGTACATATACATGTACAAATCATGTGTTGTGGTACCTACTTGGTAGAGGTGTAGTAGACTCAGATATGTCTTGATCAATAAAATAAAGTTTCAAAGATATATGAAATCTGACTAGTATAGTGATTGATGAATATCACATGTGTTTCTCTATATAGATCATGTTGAAAATAAGTAAATATTTTGAGGGTTATAGTAATTTGTATTCGATACATGGTACATATCCACAGATGAGCAACATTTCTAGCATTCTTACTAAGCCTCTGTCCGGGAAAAGCTTTCTATAGTACATAAGAACTCCTATAGTTGAAGAGGGAGTATTCATGTGTCTTCATAGGCCATAGTAGATAAATTCCCTAGTAGTTAGTCATAGTACATTACTTAGGCATCCAAGGGATGTGATACCTTGTAGAGAGAATCCACATGAGCATAGACATGGTTAAAAGTATCGGAAACTATTTATATTCTGGACTATTAGAGAATAGTTAAAACCTCTTGGAGAGGTAGTTGGGGTGCTGCAAATATAAAGAGAAGGATCACTGAGAAATTTATCATGTCTTGAAGAAAATCATAGAGAATAGAAAGCTCACAGAGAACTTCTCTAGATAGCAAAAGATGCAAGAAGTCAACAAATTTTTAAGAGTGAAAGAAAAGATAAGTCTTTCTTTATTCATGTTATTTCACATTTTTTGTATAATGTTGTATGTGATGGATTTAAAATCCATCGTTTGTAGTTTAGAGAAACTTTATTCTAGATTGGATCTAGATGGTGCTACTTTGTGTAAGTAGTCGGTTGGTCTTTGAGTAAACCTATTGTATTTTATGCTTACTACTAAGAATGTGTTTGAGTACCTTTGAGGTACATTATAATAGGATATTTATTGGTATTTAATACATGGATGGCCTATTATTTGATTTTTTTATCCAACTATTGTTTTAGCCTGAGATAAGAGATGTAATTTGAGGCTAGTACTACAAAAGCTAAGTGTATTGTAGCTAGTACTATAGAAGCAAGATGTATGTCCTTTACTCATCTTGGTACCCTTCAGCTAAGCTCTCGAATTCATCTTTCTGTTGATATTCTTTCCCTCATACATTATATAAAGTGCATCATACATTTTCTTTGGTGTCTTGTTAGATGACACTTGAGGGATCAAGTGATCTTTAATAGAATCAGCAATGATCCCCATTGCCTTGATTAGCTCTTTCTAATGCTTCTCCTTAGCTTCATCTTATTTAGGTCCTGCAACTTCATCCTTGACTTATTTTTCAATACCATTCTCTCTGAGAATGAAACTAATCCTACACTTCCATGCTAGGAAGTTTTTTATGCCTTCTAGCTTGTCCTCAAGATTAGTGCTTGGGGCCATCTTATCTAGGAGGTCACTAAAAATTGAAATTTCTCAAAATGAAAAACTGGCCTTACCAGTATATGCGCTTAACTGAGGAGAGATAGTTGGTCCACTTGGTTTCTACAGATCCCAAATGTTCACCCTTCAAAACTTGCTTGCGAGGTTACAGTTTCTGCAGATTTATTGTTCTGGTTTTCTGCAGTTTTCTGGTTCAAGGCCAAATTAGGGTTTGGCTTTCCCCGAGATTCACCCACCCAAAAAATTTGATCTAGGGCTCAATATATGCGATCTATGGAGGTGAAACTTTATATGCAATCATATATTCAAAATCCCAATTTTTGCATAAACCCTAATTTCTTCTGGAGGGAGAGGACAGAGAGTTTCACCTTGTGAAATTTGTTCTATTAAAACTAGCTCCGATACCATGTTAAGAATTCATATGCTTAGATAGATTTAATTAGTGTTTAATCCAAATTCACAATAGTATCATATGTAGAATCACTGAAAGAAACACAATCACAAGATAGACACAGTATTTATCTTGGGAAACCTTGAAGCGGGAGAAAACCCAACAAAACTTCCTCTATATAGATGTATAAGATAAAACCCCAAAACAAGTTTTCTCCTCCTTTTGGTATGTCTCTCTCTCTCTCCTATGCTCTACACAATTGTGATTCTATGTGTTCAAATGAGGAACACAACTCCTTTATTTATACTCTTTTTGTCACTTGACTTTTACCCTAACAAGTCAGCCCCACTAAACTGACTGGGCCAACTTCACCTAGGAAATCACAATACATTATTATATTATGTTCATTAGGGTATTATTGACCCAAATTACAATGTAGGCTTTACCTCATGACTCTATGATGGCCAATTACAATAATAACATCCCGACGGAGGAATAGAACATTTCCCTTGCGGTACATCAGTAAACTACATTTACAATATCCTTTGAAGTTACAATATTTTAACAATTTATGTACTTAATGTGCATAGGATATATCTTATCACATATTTAAAATTTATATTATTGTATAAATTGAGGCTCTAATACCATGTGGTAACACAGGATGAACATCTAGCTACAAGAGATTTCTCACAAGCATGCACAAGTAAGAAAAATAGAGAGAGGAATAATGGGACTGAATACAAGAGAAGAAAAGAATGATCCATAAATATTTCCATGTATTATTTACCAAATGAATTGATTATTATTATAATAGTAATATATCCTTCTAAAGCAAAATTGAGTTTCTAGAAGACAAGTCATGCTAGATCATAAAGTGGACTTACTAAAATACGATAAACCCCCATAGGTGACTAAAGCACTTTCCAAAACTGTCAAGGACCTCACGAATTGGCTGAAGCATGAGTGAGTTGTCATGATTGATGGAAAAAATGATAATCATGGAATATAGAGAGAAAATAATAGAGGATGGGTTGGCAACAAAATATAGCAGTTTCTTAGTTGACTAACTTTACCTTATCCACTAAAAAGGATGAATAAAGTAGCATAAATACAGAATCTGCATGAAGGAAAAATTACTAATTTTGGAAGTCAATAAAGTAGACATGATCTAAATAGAGTCAGGAAAAAGGAGCTCTTGGGGTATATATGGCAATTATTGACCAAGTGGTGCAAGTGGATGCCAATTATCTAGGCTAGTGGATAGGAAATTAACCAGAAATGATTAAATATTGTTATCCTAAGTATGGAGTGGGTTTATAATATTCCAAAACCCCCATTTAAGTGTTAATTTATCATGGATTTATCTAAAATTATATATATATATATATATATATATATATATATATATATATATGGCCCAACAACAATCCTATGGTCACCCTTTACAATTTATTTATGTCCAGAAAAGTGAGGAAAGAGGCAAAAACACATGGGGAAAATAATCCCTCGAGAAAGGAGAAGGCAAAAAATCGAACATGTATTCAACATATCTTTTTCCTCACTTGAATGAGCTGGATGAACTGCTTTTGGTAGAAATATTGATGAATAAGTTGTGAACTCCATGATTATGCGCTAGAGTGTAGTATATGCAAGAAAGAAGATGAGAGACTCATTGTAGCTCATCATCTAATGAAGTAGGATCATTATCTAAATTATTCTTTTTGCTAACATACTATGATATAAAATCACAATATGAAAAGGAAAATATATATTTGCATACTCCTTCCCAAAGAGTACAAAAATCAATACAATCGGTTCCTTGTATAACTGCAAATTGGTGATGTGGGTCGTGTATCTTCATTTAAAACCGGTGTAGAACCTTCCCAAATATGAAGTGAGTATGAAAGTAATATGAAATATCATAAATTTTATCATATAGAACAACAAATACCATAGGTTTAGTTTCTCCATGAGGATATAGGGCCAAAGTAGGGAAAGTATAAGCAACTGGAGAAAACTGATAGATGTAAAAATATGAATGATGGATGGAATTGAGATCTGAACCATAAGTATTTAGAACAGATACAAACATGTGTACCATAAGTCCAAGGATGAATATTTTCATGGATAACCAACCATTGAAAGATAGATAATACTTCAAACCATTAGCTATAAGTAACACTGCATAGGAAACCAATGAGGAATCAACTAATGAAATTGAGGTTTGTATAGTATTAGTAGTATTCAAAGGTATGGTAGATTCTATGGATGGTTCCATAACATTCATATAAGTCTGAAAACATGCTTCTAAATTATAATTATAATCATTTTAATGGAGTGAGGAAGATCTTCTCAAAGACAAGTCAATATCTAATGAAAAAACACAATCATTGGGAGATGAATCTAGTAGACTGATAGGTGGATTATTCAAGAAAGAAACTTTGAGATTTATGTTTATGATATATCATAAAATGAAGCTATATCATATATGTGAGGAAGGGATTTAACTCTAGAACTCAAGGCATATTTCATATTACCTTGGTGCTGTGCACTATGACAGTGTTCTGAGGACTCAACATGCTTCTCTAGCTCATATGGAACGTCAAAGTTATGATTCTCAAGAAGATTATACATGATGTCCATATTCTTCTTGAAACATTTATTATTAGGATGAAATCCCTTTCTGAAATAAGAAAACTTGGATGTGCTCCCTTTCTTCTTGAATTTTTTCATTGAACCTTTATTAGTAAGCTTTGAACTTTCATCTCCATTATCTGACTTTGGCTTCTTCTCTTTTGACTTCACATTATTACTCCATTAAACTATAAGAGGATGATCATATCCCTTGGCTATTATAAGAGCACCCATATGGATTAATTTATATTTCTCCTTTGTCAATGAATCAAAGAATATACTCAAAGAAGGAATTTTCCAATTCGAAATAACAAGCCTAGTAGCATGAAAAGTAGACACAGAAACTGAGTATTCAGGACTCAATTTTGATAATATGGAAAGAATCAATTGATGCTCCTTTTTCTCAATCCGAAATTTCTTGAGAAATAGAACAAGTGACTTGAATTCATCTTGTACTCCGAAGAGAGACTCAATTTTGGTACATACTTGATTTGGAGTGGTCAAACCATCTAGATGAAAAAGAAGATCAGGAGAAATTGAGAGACAAAGTAATCCAGAGGCTTCATCCAACCTATTATGCCACTTATCTTTCTCAACAATTGTATTGGGATCATTTTTTAAAGCCAAAGAAACTCGGTATAGTTCCTTATTGTGCAACAGAATGCCAATTATGGATTTCCATTCATGATAGTTTAAGGGAGTTGGGATTATAGATGAAGAGGAATACATGCTAAGAATTTGATGTGCTCAAGGTGATACTCTCTGCAAGATACACAAATGAAAACTAGGAGAAAAACTTGTAAGATTAATTCAAGCTCTTCTTCAAAGAAGGATAGGAGACTAGATGCGCTCTAATGTAGAGAACTACTAGCTCCTCAAATATGTAGAACTTGACAAACTTGGAACTATGGTAGACTAAGAAACCTTGCACTTTGATATCATGTATAAATTGAGGTTGTAATACCATGTGGAAACACACGATAAAGATATATCTACAAGATATTTCTCACAAACATGCACAAGTAAGAAAATTAGAGAGAGGAATAATGATACTGAATAGAAGAGAAGTGAAGAATGATCCATCAATATTTACATGTATTATTGATAAAATGAATTGATTATTATCATCAATAGTAGTACATCCTTATAAAGGAAAACTGAGTTGCTAGAAGACAACTCACTCTAGCTCATAAAGTAGACTTGCTAAAATATGATAAACCCCCATAGGTGAATAAAGCACTTTGCAAATATATCAAGGACCTCACGAATTGGATGAAGCATGAGTGATTTTTCATGATGGATGGAAAAACATGCTAATCATGGAATTTGGAGATAAAATCATGGAGTATGGGTTAGTAAGAAAAGATAGCAGTTTCCTAGTTGACTAGCTTTACCTTATCCACTAAAAAGCAGGAATAAAGTAGCATAAATCCATCATCTGCAGGAAGGTGCAGTAACTAATTTGGGCAGTCAATGAAGTAGACAAGATCCATCCAAAATTAGGATAAAGGTGATCCTGGGTTATATATGGAAAGTATTTACCAAGTGGTGTAAGTCGATGCCAACTATCTAGGATAGTAGATAGGAAATTAACCAGAAATGATTAAATATTGGTATCCAAAGTATGGAGTGGATTTATAATATTCCAACACTTATGGCTCATCATATTTACACTTGTTTCAACTTCATTATATGTGGAAAAACATAGTAATCCTTACCTTGGGTAAAGAGTGTGTAAGGAAACACAAGATGGTTGGAAGAAGAACGATGACAACAAAATAAAAATATGAGGTTTCCTTGGTTTAGAGTGGAATTAGGGTTAAGAATATAATTAAAGGGTAAGGCCTATAATCTAATATATATCACCTAAAAAACCTCAAAATTTGAATTTAATAGCACTCAAATACTTATCAACAATTATATTCCTAAGGATTTAGGGAACAATAGGTACGTACTTCTATTAAGCTCGATGGTTGGTTATATTGCGAAGGTTGGAAACACCAATTTAACAGGTCCCGGTCCAATGCTAAGTTTTTATGTTCTAATAAAAATCGACTGCCAAATTCATATTGGACAAAGTTGGAATTCAAAGGAAAAGGGTGAGAGGAAAATCATAGACTTAAAACAATAACACAGTAACAAATGGTCTATCCCCCTCACCCCATCACTGATAATTCATGAACAAGAAATTTATCCATTCGTTGAAATTGAATGACGAGAAATACACATACACCAATAAGACATAGTACACTACCTATTGATGTATTTGTAAATTCAGAATGTATTAATACGTATTTCTTATGTATTGTAACCTGATGTTTATTCCAGGATATATTTGAGTCATGTCATGCCCCGATGTTCAGATCGGGAAGTTTTTCTAATGTGAAAGTTATTTCAAGTCATTGTGGGTAACCCTCCTATTTGTCAAGGGTTAAATTCCCCACAGTTATGGGGCCCTAAGGTTATTAGACTATCCTAGTGAAGTTGACCCTAGGTGATTCATTGTAAGTCAGGGCAATAGTCCCCACCATTGTGTTACCCTCCTATTGGTCGGAGGAGGCAAAGTCCCCACAAGTTGTGGGGCACTAGGGTTATTAGACACTCCTAGAGATGTCGGCTCTAGTAAGTAATTGTTAAGTGAGTCCGACATGTTGGAGTGGGTTTCAAGTGAATGAAAGAATATAAATAGAGAGTGAGTCTCTCTATTTATCAAACACACACTCACTCATTGGGGCACATGAGTGAGAGAGGAGAAGTTCTCTCAAGTGAGAGAGAGAGAGACAGAAGCTGTGGAGATCATCTTTATGTTTTCGGGTTTTACTGCTGCCATTGGTTCTCATTCTATCTCTGAGTAAGTTGTGGGGTTTTCTCCTTTATGATTTCCCTGAGGAAAATTCTTTGTGTCTCTTGTCTCTTGTGTTGTGCTTATGTTTTATTGTTGTGCATGTTATTCTCTCAGTTAAAGATCCTAGATCATAATGCTAGCTTGAATGATAAAAATCTAACATGATATCAGAGCTAACCTGAGAAAAAGACATTGTGTAGCTACAGAAGCGAGGGTCTCTCTCCACAATCCATCAGCAAAAGTATGCTAGGTTGACTCTCCATTGAAGGGCGCATCTTTCTGCCAAAGCAAAATTCGATTCCGAGCATTTTCAGTTTTGGTGCGGAAAATTAGGGATTTCTACAGAAGAGGAATTTTTAAGTGATCCTGGCATAGGATTTCTCTCCTCATCAAAATCGAAGTTTAGAGACCTGGATCAATATTTTTGGTTGGGTGAAACTCCAGGAAAGTCAAACACTAGTTTGACCCCGAGCTAGAAAAAACCTAAATACTAAAACTGCTAAGTTTTGGTACATTCACTATATCCTGAGATTGGAAAAGTATCAGGGCTGAAAATTGTAGAGGCCAAATATAAAATCTTTATTTACACTGTATCCAAAATTCATCCTCTGATTCACTATATTCTGGTAGATATGATCCCTCCAAGTTAGGGTTCTAGCCTCTTCCAGAATTCATCCCTAAACAGGCCACCTGGGGAGAATTGCTATATCTTGGGATACAAAGGTCCAAATGAAATTCCTGAAGATGTTCCAGAAAGGGAACTGACTATAATTTCTATGGTCTGAGTTTCAGACTCAGAAGGTGAACCTGTGACACATGGAAGTCCGTACAATTTCGTTGTTCTGAACAGTCCTGTAACAGGTCACCTTGGGAAAATGATCATAAGTCCCAATTGGTGAAATAAATTCTGATGAAACCTATTTTTTTGGCTCAGGGACATGTTAGGTTACCTTAGTGAAAAATTTTAGACACACAGGAGTAGTAATTTTGGAGATACCGCAGAAACAGTAACAGGCATTTCTACAGAAGAAATTGGAAAACTAGGGCTTCCTGTTTCAGGAGCTTCCCTCCACTTTTTTCATAAAAGGAGTACATTAGATAGATCCATTTTAAGAGATATATATTTCTATCCAATCATATCTGAAAGATTGAAATCTTTGAAAATTAGGGTTTCTCTGATAAACCCTAGATCATCCAGCTCCAGAACCAGGACGGACACCTCAAATCAGTAAGATATAATCTTTTGTTATTTTCATTTGAGGTTCTCATTTCAAAGTGATCTATCACATCAGCCTAATGATAAGATTGGTGAAGTTTACAAACTCCAGGCATGGAAGTATATGATCTCTATGAATAAAATGAATTGGACACCTACACAAGGAGAGAGGTTCCAGTTCCAGAGGGAGGTGAGGCTCAAAGCCTTACGCAAGAAGAACTTGGTCAAGACCAAGAAGATCATTGTTGGTTCAATCACAGATCAACTTGTACCACAAGTGTCTTTCCTAAAGACACCAAATATGTTTGATTCCTTGACCAAGCTATTTGAAGGGAAGAACATAAATCAGAACATGGCTTTGAGAAAACAGTTGAAGAATGTGAAGATCCAGAATGCAGAACAACTTGAAGCAGTAGAAGAAGAACTGGTGATAACCATATTGAATGGCCTCCCAGGATCATGGGATTCATTCATTTGAAGAATGTGTGCCAAAAGGAAGTGATTACTTTCAGCAGACTCTGAGAAGATCCCTCAATCGATGAGGAATATGAAGAGCTCAACTCTTGAAGAACCTCTTATCCACCTTAACATTTGGATAAGAAAAGATGTTATTATGAATGAAGAAGACGATGAAGCTAACGGCTCAAGAAGAAATCTACCCACGAAACAAATAAAGATAAGTATTCAATTTTCATTTCATGATATTGTTTTGTTATGCATTTGTTTATATTCAGTTAATGTATTATGCTTGATAGAATGTTTGCATTAATGACAGTATACTACTAATATGCATGTGATGGGTAAGTAGTTCATGGTGATATACAACTCTCCATTGCTACTTATCTAGAATGAAACCTCTTTGCTGACATATTGGATTAGTGCACAATCTCAATGTTGTCCTGGTAGAGATGGAAGGCATCTAGAAAACTTTCTGTGAGATATGGATGAATGTTGTATTGGCTAAAGTAGTTGCATGATCATACATTTATGCATTAGAACTTGCCAGTATGAATATTCCTTATGAAATGTTTCTAACCATACAATTGTATTTGACTTGTAGGAAATGTCGCATACATAATCGCCTACAAGAAAAGAAGGATGAGACTTGTTCCGAAGAACAAGTGACGACATTTCAAAATGAAGAATAATATGATGAATGCAGTGACATCATTGATGCAGAACCTTCCAGCCATGAAGAAGTAACCAAGAAGAAATGGAAGACCAGTTCAAGAAGAATGATGTCTAGGATGCAGTATTGATACGTGAAGGGAAGTTTGTAGCTCCATCATGTAGTAGATGGAAACATCGTGGGATACAAGACAAGATCCATAGCACAAGGCTTCTCATGAAAATAAGGCATAGACTACGAAGAGACATTTGCAGCCAATGGAAGTTGAAACACATACATGATGATCTTGATGAAGATATTAACCTTTGCTACAAGGTTGAATATGAAAGTCTATAGAGAATTACAAGCTCACGGATGGGTGCGAAAATAACTTTCGAAAAACTTCAAGATAGAGGATCTTGGTATCCAATGATCCTAGATAGATACTTAGAATATTAGTTGCAGAGGAAGCTCTCTGGTACAAAATGTTTCAGTGCATAGAGTACAAAAGACAGAGGGAGTATGATGCTCCGCTTCAGAGGGAGTGACTGCAAAATATCCTAAGGTTCGACATGGTACGACAGGATGGACAGATTACTGAAGACTCTAGGCTTTACTAAGAGTAAAAGAGGATTCCAACCTTTGCTTCAAGGTTGAAGGCGGAAGATCAGTAATGCTCCTGTTATGTGTCGATGCACTATTTTCTAGGCATGGAGGTGTGGACAAGGGAAGTATGCAATAGAGATCCTGAAGAGGTTCAGGATGATGGACTGTAAGGCCATGACCACACCTATGGCATCGAACATAAATCTATTGAGTGTTTCTTCATCAGAGTTGGTTGATGCCATGATGTATCGTCAGATGATGTACCTGACGAATACGAGACCATATATTTGATTTGTTGTGAACACATTGAGACATGTTCACCTGATGGTCGCAAAGTAGGTAGTGCCATTGATAGGAAGAGCACTTCGAGGTGATACTTCAGTATGGGATCAAGTGTGATCTCTTGGTTTGGCAGGATGAAGTTTGTTGTATGATGCAAAGAGGAGCAGTGATCCAGATCAAGATCTCTTGAAATAAGGATTTATAGCATAGCTGATGAGACAGGTTGCCCTTGGATGTAATCAATCTTGGTGAAGCTGGCAGGTCATCCTTGGATGTAATCAGCCCCAGTGTGATTCTATGCTAGAAATGGCCAAAGTGAAGTTTGAGTACTTCAAGAAGAAGCTTGGTGTTCTCGAGATCGAGGTTCCCTCTAAAGGGAAATGATGAGACCTATAGCCATTCTGACATGGTGAGAGGATTGGTTCCTTCCATGGTCAGATGTAAGGTTTGAGACATTCTGTCATGGTCAGAGGATTTAGGTTCCTTCCATGTTATATATGACTTCTATTTCCATTCTGGGAATGGAGGT
Source organism: Pseudotsuga menziesii (assembly GCA_001517045.1). NCBI lineage: Eukaryota > Viridiplantae > Streptophyta > Pinopsida > Pinales > Pinaceae > Pseudotsuga > Pseudotsuga menziesii. The sequence goes on from LPNX010413011.1 coordinate 175,599, forward strand.
GCCTGGTCAGTTACCAGGAAAACTCAGTCTAGGATTGAGAAGCCATTCTGATGTGATAGAGGGATGTGTTCCCACTTGATCAGATGTAAGGGCTGAACCATTCTGTCATGGTTAAATGATTAGGTTCCTCCCATGTTAGATGTGAGTGTTGACCATTCTAACAAGTAGGTCAGATGTAAGGGAAACTACCATTCAGGGAATGGAGGCGCCTAGTCAGTTACCAAGTAGCTCAGTCTGGGACTGGGGGCCATTCTAATGCGATGGTAGGATTATTTCCTCCATGATCAGATCTGAGTGCATGCCCTTTTCAATGCAGTGCTCTCAAGCATGGTCAGATTGTAAGTGCAGATCCCTTTCTGATGCAGTGCTTTCGAGCATGGTCGGATTGTAAGTGCTGAGCCCTTTCGATGTGGTGCTTTTGAGCATGGTCGACTGTAAGTCCTGTGCCTTTTTGATAGGATGAGGTTGGATGTAAGTGCAGAGCCTTTTTTATGCGGTGTTCTTGCACATGGTCGGATATAAGTGTTGATACATTCTAGCGTGATGTGTTTACACATGGTCAAATGTGAGTGCTGGGCCTTTCTGACAAGATGAGGTCAGATGTGAGTGTTGGGTGTGCCTTTCTGATAAGATGAGGTCATATTTAAGAGCTGGGTGGGCCATTTTGACTTAAGTGTCAGATATAAGCATTGATGAATACCTACATGAAGGGTATTCCTACAGGATTGACTCTGTAGAACTTCCTGTGACGAGAAGAATGAAGAAGATAGCACCATTTGATTGATCTAGCAGAGACAATCCCGATCAAGTGACAATATTGATGTGATGATGTTGTATAGGATTACACACTTAATAACCATAGGTTTGGGGTTACCAACATACTCAATCAACTTGCAGAAAACTGACTCTAGAGTGCAGTAAAGGAAATAGGAGGATGAGAAAGACTTACTCGATTAACGAAGGTCGATCCTTGCTTGTCCTCTTCCGCTCTGCTTCACCTCCAAAGTCTTCAAGGTTGCTCCTATTTCACCTGTCAAGAGTCAATCTTCCAAATACAAGATGATTCATATATATATAAGCAGGTTAGATAAATCATATATAAAATGCAGAAACATAAACATTTATCAAACCAAGATACATGAAACACATATGGAAGAAGGATTCTCTTTATTATCAACAATGGAAAGAGTTCAGATTACAACCCAACACCTGAGACAAGGACTCCTCTGCAACCAAAGGATTCTGAGTTCCACTGCTCCAAAGACTTCTGTATAAAATCCACCAGCATGAATTTTCTCTCCAAGTCTATATATCCAACACCCTCCCCAAGGCCTGTATTTATATGGATGAAATAAGGCAGTTTCGAAGGTTGAGGAGGTTGAGAAAGTTAAGCAGATTAAGGTAAATGGCTTAACTAATCTCAAGTAATCACGTGTTTTATTTTTAAATGTCAAAGATAGGCATCTGCGGGTATCAAGAAGGACAACTCGCGTATGATCCGCGACTTTCTATAAGAGCAACCTGCGGATACATCCATCCGCAACTTGCAAACACCAACACTCGTGGATGATCCACAAGTTGCATAAGGATAGAGTCACGGATATGTCTTGACATATCTAAAAAGGAAAAGTAAACCACTGGATGGATAATGAATGTCATTTACAAGAAGCTCATCTATAGTTTTTTGGGCAAACCTTAATCCATAGATGTCCTTTTGTGTGCCAACATGAGGGATGTCGACACTCGGATGGAGAGGTGCCATGTAGGTGGATAACAGATGCCCCCTAATGTGTGAGGTTAGAGGGAAGCGATGGCTGAAATACATTATAATCAACATCTTTGGAGAAATCAGAAATCCAATGGAGCAGAGAGAGTACCTGAAACAAATACATAGTAATGTCAGATACAAAGTTACATCTGAGGATGCTATGTTCAATTTACTGGAACACTAGCTCCTTTACAATATTTGAGTACATCAGATGATACGGGTATAAACCACGTATATTACAAAGGTGGATCGAAGCCACAATATACAAAAATGATGAGTCTTCAAAGATCTGAAAGCTGTGTAAAAGAATGGAACATAATCTTACGCAACTTAGTCCATGAGTGAGGAACTAAGGTCTTCATAAAGGATCCCAAAGAACCAGTACACTCCAAGCCATGTGAATAAGGGTAAGCTGGAATCGAACATGGAAAGGATTCAACAGTTTGTCAATCAATAGATGATAATCGGCAACTGAAGCAAAGGAATTCACCAATGATGAAAGTGAATCCTGAGGTGCTATCGTCAAAACTCTAGGTTGTCGTCATCAGGAAGTGCTGAAACGGAACCATGATGTGATACGAAAGACAATAGATCCTCCAAAGGATCACAAGAGTGACTAGGAACTGGGAAAAAAGAAGGAAGACACAAATAGATAACAGATATAACAATGATGGGATCAGGCTATAGATCAGACACTAGGAAGAGTCCTTGAACAGTGAGCACAACACAGAGATGACCCAAGGCAGTGTATAACTTATAGATAGAACAACTAGACCTATCTGTCATGTAGGAGACATGATCAGATTCCCCAGGTATAACGGACAAGAGGAGGAGTAAGAAACTCAAAGTGATAGCTGAACACAAGTGGACACTGAAACATGGATATCGGAAAACAAAGAGTGCTATGTTCAAGGATGACATGCTACGATTACTTAAAACAAGAGAAAACTTCTTCCTTACCTTCCCTGTTAAATTTTAACGAGTCCAGGAAAGTAAACTCGGTTCCCTCTTCATTTTTTAACAATCTTGAAGAGATGGGAAAATAATGCTTGATAGTGTCACTGATTCGTGGATTTAATGAGCCCGAACTAGTACATGCTCAATTGGTGTTTTCACATTTAGAGAATCTGAAAACTCCAAAGAAGACTCTAGGGGGGTCCTTTTTCGTCCAATTTAGTCTCCTGAGGCCGAAAAAGTATAAAACAAACCACAGAAGAACTCTCTTAACTTCCGAAGAAGAAAAGGTGAACCTTTTTCGTACTTAGTCAGGAAGGTCCAAAAAAGGTTAAATTACCACCTACCCAACGCTCCTTCCAGAACAGCATAAAATAGCTTGAGTTTTACGAGTGTGAAGGAAAGCAAGATCACTCAGAAAGATCCATTTGGTTACGATAAATGGGGATTACAACAATAAACTCATTGATTTGTTCTTAAGTGTTTAATGAGCATGACAAAGACACAAAGTACACTCAGAATCTTTTTCATGTTTGGGTCCAGAGCACGAAAAAGAGAAAACTAAGCTCAAACCGAGTGTTCCTTTTCCGTAAATTTAGTCCCTCAAGTCTGGAAAAGTGATAAAACTATGCCTGAGAATACTCTTCTCAATTCAAAAGAAAAGAGAGTGATCCTTTCTCGTATTATTCCGCATGGTCCGAGAAAGAGATAACCTACCACCATTGTGGATGCCCGTTCACATATTCTTAACGAGCTTGAACGGATGAGATAACTCGGTAGTCAAGTTTGTTTTGAAGGAGTTAGACCTGGGTCTAAAGAAACTCCATAAGGGCGGGGAGTCCTATAAAGGGATAGCTTGTAAAAAGAGATTCAAAAGAAGCTCTATTTGGCATGAAAAAATAGCTAAAAGGAAACCCCTGAACCTGAAACAGTGACGACATGAGTACCAAAGAATGACAAAGGCATATAAGAAGGATACTCATTAAAAAAGGGTCCTAGCCACAGAAGAACAATGGTAAAGACAAGGGAGTAATGGTTTAGAATACCATATTCCGTGGCAAAATGTTGAATACTAAGGTTAATGTGGAGTGAAAAGATGCCAACATGTATTTGAAATAACAAAACCACCCTATTGGAGCCACAACACTTTGTAAAAAGTGATAAACCTGTTCCAAGGCACAAAAAGTATGGTATTAGTTGATTGACATTTCAAACTATAGAAAAAGACCCACTTTATGAAATATAATTTCTATAAATAGGTTGAAAATTAAAACAAATCTCACCATTTGAACTTTTGAGCCATAAAAAGCAAATTTACCCTCTACCTTTGATCGATCATTTTGGACAATTGGACCGTCGAAATCGGAATCCGTCAGCTTCAGGTAACCCTACACCCTAAGCTCATGAAATTGATCCAAGCAAATGTTAAGTTTAAGTGTGAATTCAATATTTAACAGCATCCTAAACTATAGCAATGCGCATCCGCGGGTTGCTAATAGGGAAACTCGCGGATACGCGTTATATCCACGGGTTGCTTAACAAGAGAGTTGCGGATGATCGGCAACCTGTCTAAAGAGACAGTCGCGGATACTGCGTGGAGGAAAAATGCTTAAAAATATGCAAAAGTTTCTGAATTTTGATATGAAAATACTGAATTACATTGCTTGTATTTGCCAGGTAAACATGGTTCTGGAATGGAGGGAAAGGGAGCACGAAATAATGGACCAAACGGCGCTCCAAAGTGCGCCCACCATACAGGCATTAAGGACCAGTGGGATACTAAAATTCTTTTGTGCATCACCCATGCGGGCCAATGTCCACGTACTTGAGTTCATGGTCAATTATTGGGATCATGATATGGGGATGTTCAATCTACAAGTTGAAACCTTAGATCTTACCGAGGAAGACATATATTTCATTACCGGGTTGTCATGACGGGGAGCACCGGTGAACCTGAAGGGAACTGGCAGGGGTGGTGACCCCTTAAGTGTCCAAAACTATGTGGACATATTATGTACACCAGGTACCCAGAGAAGGGGAACCAGTGTTCCAATTGCATATATCCAAGATTTTACTCTCCAGGTATTAGCTAGTACCATTGTGAGACTTGCAAGATCAACATCATTACATTTGGCCACCAGGAATCAAATGAGGGTGGCAGTTGACTGTTTTAGAGGTGCTCTCTATGATTGGTGCTCAGGAGTTGCCTCCATCATGAGGAGACAACTATCTGACTGCAAGAGAGGAAGACGCAAGAATTTTGGCTATGCAAGCATACTAGTGGCATTCTTCTTCAAGAGAGTACCAGTAATGAGCCCATCCATACCGCTACCGATCAGATCTCCACGTCATCCAAGGCTGAGCAGGTGGGGAGACATCTTGCTCCATTAAGGAGGAGAAGACATAGTGCACAGCGTATATGATGATGACTTTTACACATGGTGGGAACGACAGTTGCCGGCATTGGAGCAGTTTCCATATGCCGAAATGGACTTCCAAGGTGACCCCGACCTTGTCCTCCCTCCAGGAGGAGCATGGGTCGACATGGGTAAGTAATTTTTTAATTTTTATCATTTTCAAATTTTTATGAATTTTTCAAATGATAGATATATACATATGTACAAGTCTTAACCCTATTCATGTGTCAAAATGCAAATATTGGACCAATCCGCCCTGAAGGGCACCCCCGCATGTTTGTTCGTCCTGTCATGGGTGAGGAGCCAGGATTGATCAGGGTACTAGAGGGAAATCTGGCCAGGCTGACCCAACGAGTACCGACCATATGGATAGAGCATATCCCTATAGCCATGCAAGAGTTTGTTGTGCGGGTTCCACCAGTTTGGCTACATCTTTTCAGACGAGTGGCTAGAGCAGTGCTCGTATATAGAGATGCGGTGGAGGCTGTCAAAGTCGAGGAGGCTGAGGAAGCCAGAGCACAGAGGCACCATGGGGACCAAGGAGGTCCCAGCGGCCAGGGCAGGCCTGCTTAGTTCTAGGGCATTTTGATGGACTATGA